>JAVYIG010010627.1:0-67587 GCA_035222895.1 Strongylocentrotus droebachiensis | reverse complement strand
GAAGTGAGCCCCCGAGGGATAAGTTGGGCCAGCTGTAAGGAATATATCCATGCGCTTATTTTTTCTCTAGTCCCAAGGGATTTCAGTTTGAAAATACCCTTAATCCACGTTTTGCATATCGTGCTGTAGACCTACAACTTTTGAGCAAAAATTATAACTTGACGTGAACCACTTTTTTGTCCATTCTGACCAAAATGCTATGAATATTGCAGAGTTTTTGAGGGGCTGTATCTTTTGATAGAAACATTGGTGAGTCTTGAAATTTGAAATGTATTAGTCAAGTTTAAGTTTCAAGTTTATTTGTCTTCCAGAAAACACATGTGACAAAATATAATAGAGTATAATCATAACAGTACAATAACAGTACAATGTAGAATAGAGAAAGACGAGGAGACCTTGGTTGAAGCACAGCTTGTTAAGTTAAGGCCCCCTCATATGGTGTGACAAAGATAACTGATTCATGAATACAACAACAAATATGGAATATATAAAACTATTTACAAAATACTCTCAGAGAACAACTACCCAACGATGCATCGACCACAGCATGGATGACTACAACAAGTATACCGGTACCTGAAGATGCGCACATCCCCATCACACCGGGTGAGCTAACAAACTCACCGTGTGAGTGAAAAAAATGTATCGTATGAGCAAAAATCAACCCACCCATGGGAGGGCAATCTAATATGGACAAACCCAAGCTGACACCAAGTCGAGACATTGATGAGTTATTGCTCTCTGAGTGCAGAGGTCAAGAACGACAAGTAGGAATATATGGTATATGTACAGATGAGAAAGAAGAAGAGAGAGAAAAAAAGAAAAAGAAAAGAAAAGGGATAGCTAGAAGGGGATTATGTCAAAGTCAAGAAATAACAAAAAAATAGATCGAGAGTAGAGTTTAATATGCTACAGTACACGAAAATGAAGCTTGATAACACATTCATGTGTCATCGACATACTTGTGAAGTAAATATGACTTAAGTCTACGTTTAAAAACTGAGATACTTGAAGCATTTGTTATAGTAGTATCAAGTGAATTCCAGAACCTGGGGCCAGTGGACATTAGAGTATTCAGAGTGAATGTTGTCCTTGCATATGGTAAATGGAGAGCAGAAGCCTGTCTAGTATTATAGCTGTGCATTTGGTTATTTCTTCTAAAGATTTGAGCAAGGGCAGGAGGGAGGTCCCCAGAGTGAATGCTAAACATGAGCGTTCCAAGTTGCATTGAATAGAGATCTTCAAGTTTTAGAATACCGTTTTCATAATAAAGTAGATTTGTATGTGCACGATAATTCGCTTTACAAATTATTCTAATAACCCGCTTCTGTACAACAAAGAGCCTGTGGATTTGAGTTTTGAATGATTTGCCCCATGCCAACATACCATAATTAATATATGATAAAATAAGAGTAGAGTACAAAATGAACAATACTTCTTGAGGTATACATGATCTCAACTTATAAATAACACCAGTATTTCTTGACACCACTTTACTTAATTTGTCCACATGAGTTTTCCAATTCAGTTTCTCATCTATGTATATCCCAAGAAATTTTGTTGAAGTTACTCTCTCAATGGGTTATTATTAAATGCCACTTCGCCCGGCAAAATATTAACTGAATTACTGAACAGTATATAGATCTAGACCTAGATCTAATTAGTTTTAATTAGTCTAGGTCTATTCTGATTACATTTTTTATTCAAATAGATCTATCCAACAAAAATGGTGAAAAACAATCCCAAATTGAAAATTGAAAAATCGTTCAGACACCCTAACTTTAGATCTACTAAATGGCCATGGTGTTAGCAAGGAATGCGTAGAGGGGTCTATAGACCCTAGACCTAGTCGGCTTCCGTCTTTAAAGAGAGAGCTGACCCTACCCAAATAAGAGGCTTAACGAACGAAATAAACGGAAAATTCGGTTATCCTATACTTTAGTGTGTTTTATTATTTTGGGTTTCTAACTTCAGTTTAACCCTAACCCTAACCCTAACCCTACCCTAACCCTAACCCTATGATATGCACGTAGGTCTAGGTCTAGAGCTCTTAACTGAAGTTAGAAACCCAAAATAATAAAACACACTAAAGTATAGGATTGCCGAAAATTCGGTCTAGATCTAACTGTTAGATCTAGATCTAGATCTAGATCTAGTCTAGACTAGATCTAACAGTTAGATCTAAGTTAACGTTAGGCTAGAGTCTAACAGTTAGGCCTAACAAAAAAGTTAGAGTCTTAAGTTACCTGCGAAGAAGCGAATCTGTTCCTCCGAGATGTCAAATTTTGGTCTTCCCACTCCGCCTGCACCCCCAGCTGGATTTGTATCAGGCTGAAAACGAGATCCAGTTGATTCGCTTTCCTGGCTCATTACAGCGGCATCTAACTCATGAACTCCAAGACTTGTCTGGCAGACAGCAGGCATTTGAAATGTCACCATAGGCAACGCGGGAGGCCAGGCATCGCGAAAATGTAGTAAATCTCTACACAGACTGTCGAGCCTGTAGTTGATCGTATCAAGATTTACCGGTATATTCATCTCTAGCCCACTTTCTATATCTGAAATCAGCCGAGAAACACGCTGTCTTATATTATCAGTGACAGTATCCATATTAAAATATAAAATGAGATGCTTTCGGTATAAGTCCGGCCAGCCATGCATGCATATTTGTTGTATAGACCTACAGCGTATTGGAGTAGGCCCTAGATTAAAAAGAAAAAAACCTCGAGGACGCCCTCTGTTGTCCTTTGAGGGTCAGTTCGTAGATGAGGTGATGTCCTTTTGAGTTTGTCCTTTCTCGTTTTCGTGCTTGATGTCTATTTGCTTACCCGTAAACCAAAACGCCCTCTGTTGTCCTTTGAGGGTCAGTTCGTAGCTGAGGTGATGTCCTTTTGAGTTTGTCCTTTCTCGTTTTCGTGCTTGATGTCTATTTGCTTACCCGTAAACCAAAACGCCCTCTGTTGTCCTTTGAGGGTCTGTTCGTAGATGATGTGATGTCCTTTTGAGTTTGTCCTTTCTCGTTTTCGTGCTTGATGTCTATTTGCTTACCGTTAACCAAAACGCCCTCTGTTGTCCTTTGAGGGTCAGTTCGTAGATGATGTGATGTCCTTTTGAGTTTGTCCTTTCTCGTTTTCGTGCTTGATGTCTATTTGCTTACCGTAAACCAAAACGCCCTCTGTTTCTTCTGACCTGTACTTTATTTTGCTCTGACCTTTGATTTATTCTTTGTTAATTGGTCCTTTCTTCTGGGTACTTTGTCTATTTTGCTCTGTCCTTTGTTTGTTTGTATGCTTCTTTGTTTGTTTGTATGCATCTTTGTTTGTTTTTGTGACTGTTGATATTGGCCCGTATGGCCGCCCATAAGCTTGGGTTCCGCAAATCGATATAATGATCTGTCAATTCATTCCAATTCATCCTTCAAAACCCTGGATTTTCACCTCGACTATTTTGGTCCACGGTAATATGTGGTGGACACCGGCTATTTTAGGAACCGACAGAAAGTACCGACGTACAGCTAAGAAACTGTTTGGGAGAAGAAATTACGATTCTCATGGAGTTCTTAAAGAATGTCCGTTACTTTTACGCCGTCTGGTGACGTACCTTTGATTTTAAGCGCCACCGGAATTACTCTTCAGCATAATGTTATGGTAAGGGCAAGGAAACATTTGAAATGTTCGGAATAAAGTTTTCATGAGTATCCCAGCTGTTAGCCCTACCAGCGTGAAGGACACAGATACATATATTATTATATTATCGTTGGATCAGAGGTGAAAAAGCATCTTCCGGAATATGTGACACACTTGCACAAATCTTGTTTTACATGGTGTATCAAAGTTAGCATTTGGTTTTCCTCATGTTTAGATGTTGCATCACTATGATAATTTAAAGGAAATGTATCGTTAAAGCCAACAGCCAACATCAAATTCTGTAGAACTTTGCATGAATTATATATATGTCACGTATGTCCTATTTGTGAAATGTAAACGTTAGTAATGTCCCATTATTCAAATTATGCAAGTTAACCTGTTTACTTTCTAGACTTCACTGTCAGACATTATTGAGTGAATGACTGACTTTTTTCTCTTTGTTAGTAACATACATGAAGTGAGATGTAAAAGATATGAGCTCTTGTCTGCATTAATAACGCGCTTCTTGTAATGGTCAAACATATAAGCTGATCGAATCTTTGCACAGCACAGGACGTACAACCACACGCTTCCAGGTCTGTATAAATCAGAATATTTCATACGCAAAATTAAGGAGCGCCTTTCACAGATTCCAAACGGTCGATAAAATTCCAAATAGAGGCAATTTACCAGTTCTAATCTTTTAAGCGGAGTTTTTGGTGGGGTATTATCAGTTCTGTTGTTTACAAGTTTATATGTTTAGCCTGCAAAAGGGACACACCACCTATCTGGAATAAAAAGTAATGTTATTATAAGCGATTATAAGTTTCATGTTACGAAATCAAAATCGAAATCAACGTCTCGTAGGAGTCAATGGATTTGTATACGTAAATAATTAAAATAATAATATATAATAATAATATTAGTAATAATAATAAAATATATGTATCAACTACGCGAGGTGTTTACAACCCGCTTCAATATTACCTCAGCTCTGCAAGGCTACTGTTTACTCTATCTTTTTCTCTATCTGCCTCTCTCTCCTCTCCCACTCTCTCTCTATCTCTCTCTCTCTCTCTCTCTCTCTCTCTATCTCTCACCCCTACTCCCAATTCTGTCGATCTTTCTTCATTCTCCATCTCTCAAACACTCTCTATAAACTATTTCTCCAACCTCATCACCGATGTTTCTCCCCTTCTCACTCTTCTCTCTCGATCTCGATCTTTCTTTCTCAATCTTTTTGTTCTCTCTCTCCTCTTTTTCTATCTCACATAGCCTTCCATCTCTTCCTCCTCCTTGCTCTTATTTTTTTTTAATCGTTCTCCTTTTCTTACTCTCTCTCTCTCTCTCTCTCTCTCTCTCATCCCCTTCTCTCTCCCTTCCTCCTGTCTATTTCACCTTTGAACTACTGCGGGGTAGGTCCTAAACTCTTATTGCTCGTCAAGTGTATTGATTGCTTTGTAATACTGTCATTCAAAATTGGTTTCACTAGCCAACAAAGATGTCATGTACGAATAAAGGAAGCACTTATTTCAGCAAAGCTGTTATTTAGTAATTAGCGTTACAAGATTATATGTCGTAAGGCAGCCCGCCTATATCACGCCCGATATATTGTGCGTCCATAGCATTTTGAAAGTGAGCTGTGACATGGGCAAATACGCGTACGTAAGCGCGGCCAAAATCACTGACTCGATTGCGCTCCGACTATACCAACATACTAGTCTCTAACGGGAGGAAACTGTTTGGAGCTCCATGACATGACCAGGAGAGCGAATCGTTTTCTTTCTCTAATAATTTAATGAAACGTCAAAGCTTCTGCGCTTCGCGCGGGAGGAGAGAAACTGAATTCATAAAAGGATTAAGAGTCGAGATCAGGAGAGCGAATCGTCTTCTTTCTCTAATAATTTAATGAAACGTCAAAGCTTCTGCGCTTCGCGCGGGAGGGGAGAAACTGAATTCATAAAAGGATTAAGAGTCGAGAGCGGTACAACCGATCGTCTTCTTTTTCTAATTGTAATTATACATCGGAAGACGCTAGACAGGCACAAACCTACTTTTAGTGTATTTGCTGATCGGGCTACCCTTTTTTAAATATGTAAAATAAATGAATAAATAAGTAAATGAATACAAATAATTTAATGAAAGGTCAAAGCTTCCGCGCTTCAGGAGGGAGGGGGGATGGAACTGGATTCAGACAAGGATTAGAGTCGAGAACGATACAACGAATCGTCTTCTTTCTTTACTAGTTTAATGAAACGTCAAAGCTTCTGCGCTTCGCGCGGGAGGGGGGGGGGGGGGTAACTGAATTCAGACAAGGATTAAGAGTTGAGAACGGTACAACGAATCGTCTTCTTTCTCTAATAGTTTAATTAAACGTCAAAGCTTCCGCACCTTGCGCGGGAGGGGGGAAAACTGAATCCAGACCAGGATTAAGAGTCGAGAACAGTACATCGAATCGTCTTCTTATTTTATCTCTTAATTTAATGAAACGTCAAAAATCCCCCTCCATGTACCCACACCCCTAGGTAGCGCGCTTCGCGCCCTCTTTGAATAATTCGCGTGCTCACTACCGCCCCCTAAAATAAACTCCTAGCTACGCGTTTGCTATAATACTTGTACACTGTATTTTCTCAAAGTTTCACCTTAATATAATATCAGCAAAATAAAATAGAGGTTTAAAATTCGCAATCCTTTGATTCGAACCCGAGAGTTTTTGGGGCACTGGCGCCGCACTCTTTCCAATCACGCCACACCGATTGATTGCTCAAAATGGTTGCACATTTAATTTGATAGCTACGAGGCTGACTAGTCTTGACGAAATAAACCATATATCTACGTGGTCGAGGAAAATGACCAGTGCGCATATGCAAGTACTATAGATAGTACGGAGGAAAAATAATTAAGCCCCCAGCCCCGGGTTTATAGGGTTAGAGCAATTGTATAAAGATTACCATTCATCAAGTTAATTATATGCAAGGGCAGTTTTAACTCGTAAATTGTTAATAATATGAAACAATCACATGTTGTTTAAGGTAAGTACTGTACCTTTAAACAACAACAAACGTTTTCATCAATAAATCCCGTTCGAAGTAAATTGCACAATAATTTTCTCCATTCATAATAGTTCCGCAGTACGCAGTCCTGTGAAAAATGGTCATCAGTCAAAATTAAAAGAAAGTGTCAAGCCCCCATTCTTAATCACAAATAAAATATCTAAGCGATGTACAAGTCGAGATCGAGTGCATATTTGGTCAGATTTATTCCTTAAGCCGTTGTAAGAGCAAAGACGGAACAAAGAAAATGTTTTACTTTAACTGGGACCTTTTTTTATCGTTACTGATTGGAAGAATGAGAAAAAAGGAACAGTAGACTTGGCAATGTCCAGTCATACACCCTCAAATCCAATCGCATCACCCAGAACTGATATTGATGCGAAGATGTAAAATCCTAGCTTATTGAGAAACCGTGCGCATCACAAATCGAGGTGGTATTAGCGTTTGACGTTCACTACCAAACCAGCATCAACCTGTCTCCGTGATAAAACGTCATCATTATTCTCTTCATTTCAAGAACAGATCTCGTCAACATCACATCGTGCCAGCGTTCAACTCGTCTCTGAACAATGAATACCATATCAGCAGTCGACCCGAACTACGATGATGCCAACATTACGATGTCGCCGAGGACGGCCGACAACGATGGCGTTGGGTCCGACCCGTCGTGTGCAATGCCTTTGAATTACATGAAACTCATCACGTTGGCCATTGCGATGTTGATAATGATCACCACGCTAATCTTGATTCCGTGTCATCGTCGACTTCGTAAGCAACATCATATCTTCCCTTACAACCTCGTACTCTCTGATCTGAGCGGTGCCATCGCGCAGGCATGTTTCGAAGCGTACCCCAATTTTGGACTACCCGAAGAGGTAAGACAGTCGATAATTATTGCCTTTCCATGAAAGGAGTTGATTTGGTGATGTCAGTAACATACGTTACCAACTACACAGAGTTGGCCTGTAAATACCGGGGAGGAAAATACCGGATGGTAAATACTTGTATTTATCCTACTGGAAAATACCGTCTAGCAAATGTTGACAAAAACGGGAAATAGTAGGAAATACTCCAAAAACATTTTTATGTACACTATATATCCTTGGGATGTTTAGATTTTTGAACAAGAATAAATATTGAACACAAATAGACAATGATAAGGTGACTTAAGTCATAGTGGGGGAGGGGGGGGGGGGGGGGGGTCATACAAAAGCTCGACATGATAAATTCGAACGCTATGGCTTTCAAGCTAACATGTACATGAATATCTTGTACAGTGTACATGACATATACCCCTTTTGAAGAAGGAATTGGGAAATACAGTTTTAATTTTTTAAAGTAAATTAAATTCAACTTCTAACACATCCCTAATAATAAATGTTGGACCGTACTGGAATTCTTATAACAAACATATATTATACACATCCTGGCAATCAAGTAGTAGGCCCATACACACATGTATTTAATTTAAACATTAATACATTTCAGCATGTGAATCGTCGATTTTCAAAATTGTCTACGTCATAATTTGTACGATTATTATTTTGACAAGATAGAAGTCATTACAAATCACTCTTGTACACTGCAAAGGTCTATGACAATTGGTCTCTGAGGTATAAGACGCGCAGTTCCTGGGGGGATAGAGCATTTTCTCATTCTGGTCCGTCCCTTTGGAATAAGCTGCCACTTAGTATTCGTAATTTAACTACCCTTCATGCCTTCAAAGTTGCTCTAAAAACCCATCTCTTTCTAAACAGTGCTATTTAATCATGTCAATGTAGCGTAATAATTTGTGTTGTTTTAGTTTACTTTATTTTAGTTAAGAAGTTATATTTTTTGTGATAGTAATACATGTACACTGTATGTACAGCGCCATGAGCGTCAGAGCCTGGCGGATACCGGCGCTATATAAATATCCATATTATTATTATTATTATTATAATAACATCACATTCTGTGTGAAATTCCATCCACCATTAACTCTTCAAATTAGCTATTTGATCACCTGTTCCTTTTTACTAATTCTTGGGAAATGGAGATGAAATGCATTGATGTGAAGCAATCGATTCTCATCATTTCATTTCTTAAATTCCCTTCTACACAATACCAAAAATTGATTGGTCATATATCAATCAATTAAAAACATTACAAATATAACCGTGAAAGGAAAACCTTGACACGGTAACCTGAAGAACCCAAAGCTTATTTCTGATGGCATCTTAAGAATATACTTTAAATATTAATAAATTCGTGGGTATTCTGTATAAATTATGTAAAAGAAATTTAAATAAAGATAAAAACAAATCGTTCGTTAAGCTAGTTGTTCACACTCGTTGTCCGTTTTAGTCGTTGTCGCTATTAAACTGCAATCCTTTTCTCCCTTTCCAGTTTTTATATTTCGCGCTAATCGTCTGGCAAACATCCATCATGGTATCACTTCTGAGCATCGCCTTGGTAGCCGGTTACCAATTCATCACCATCCGTGTAGACCCCTTTGGCTCTCGGAACATCATCACCACACCGCGACTGATCATGACATGTATCGTGACATGGGTATTAGGATTCACCTGCCCTTCGTTCTTCCTCTACTTCAGTCGGATTAACATCGTTCTCCTCTCCCTCTCCTTGTTGACCACCATCGCCACTGGCCTCTGTTACCTCTTCATCTACCGTTCCATCGCCAGGGTACCTTGGGGCGGAGGCATCACCCAAGAACGTAAGGAGGAGAACCATAGAGTACTCCGCACCTTCGGTCTAATCTTTGGGACCACTGTCCTTTGCTGGATCTGTCCCTGGGTTACCTTGGCCCAGAGTCAAGGTCATGTAGACATATGCCTATCCCACGTTTCGTTCGTGATTACTAGCGCCAATTGGATTGCAAACTCCATCATCTATTGGTGGCGACTCAAGGAGTTTCGATTAATTTTCGGATTCTGTAGGAAACAGAGAATCGATCCTCTTCTGTGACTGATTTGAAACAAAATAGGAACTGATCCGTGACCTTTTCATATGACATTCGTATGCCTTGATGTTCATAATATGACATTATATTACGTGTAAATTGCAAAAAAAAATCTTCTCGTGGTTCAGCGCCGAAGCAAATGTCATTACAACTATAACGTATACATTTCTCGCGTATTGTGCCATGTTTTTCGGAACTCTCACTTGCAAAAAACAAACAAACAATTTCTCTGACTATTAGTACATGTGTTAGCCGATAGAGGTAGGTAATTGTATTACTCTAGGACCACCCCAAAAATATATGTATATATACATATTTATACTTAGTGAACGAGAGGGTTAGGGAAAATGTTCAATCAAGATAATAAAGACGTTGAGGGGGTAGTGAGGGCAGCTTAGAATTTTCTTTTTTTTATAGAAAAGACAGTAATTAATTAAATTCAACCAGCTTTCAAAATGTGAGATTTATAGGAATAAAGAGTAAGATATAATTACATTGAGTTGGGTTGATACAGTTAAAGAAATGTGATAAAAGAAGGACTTGGATGTAGAAGGGTCGATTGAGGTGAAATTTGAATGGTAGCATATTTATAAAAAACAAAGATTAAATAAAGATATATTTTAGTATATAGGTTGAAGTTTTGGAACGGGAGTATGTTTAAAGAAGTATGGTCGAAATATATAGTAGTAGGTGCAGAGGATAAAAAAAGAATGCGTGTGCCTAATGAAGACACTTATCGAAACAATTTTTACACCGGGGGGTAATAATATTTTAGGAGGTCCCAGGACTCAGGAGATGTGGAAATGGGACAGGTGAGTTTGCGGTCAATAATTTATTATTGATTGGGTAAAGGGATTTGATAATGGATTGGGGCTGGGCTTCGGATACAATTTGAAAATAGTAGAGGACAGACTAGAGCACACCGGGAGGAAAAGAGGGGGGAGATGAAGTAGGAGAAGAGGGTTGTGGAAGCCATCAGTCGATAGACTCTTGTAAATATTGTATATAGACTTCAGCAATCATTGCACATCCCTTTTCGACGACTGCCTTTCTTCTGTCTTGAACTGATTTCCTGCGTGTAGGCCTACATTTAAATACAGACATAATCATAATTACAGACTGGAGTGATATATTCGACCAACGGCATTAATTATTTATTTTAAAGCTACTCTGAGTATTTTGTGGAGTCCCGATTGGCACTTAAAACTTTAAAGGCGAAAGAACAAACAATGCTGAATACTGATTGACCGCCGGGAGCCGTGTCGCTGGGATCTGCATCACTACTCGCGTGGTCGTCGATAGCTATGTATCGTCGAGCGCTTGAGACATGGAGTCGGGATCGTATCGTCGGGATCGCTTTGCCAGTCGCGTAAACACAACATGAGGAAAATTCTTGTTTGTGAATATTGTCCCATGCATAAACTCTGCATGTAGGCCAGCGTAACCGGCAGTGTGAAAATGAACTACTAGTAACTGAACGTGTGGTCGGCCACCAAAAATATTCTCCATACGAACTCATTTTTCTCCCCCCCCCCTTTCCCCTGCGCTGCACTTTCCTTTTTCGTTCAATGAACAAACTGTTTCGGCGATATACATGAATATGTACTCGTTTGTGATTCAGCCGAGGAGAGACATGAAAGACACCAAGTAAATTCTGTGTTTTCCTTTGGCTTAAACTTTAATCCAGAACTTGTAATTGTAGTTATTTTGGGGTCTTGTGATGTAGTTGGTTAGGAGAGAGAGAGAGAGAGAGTAACAAAGAGACAGATATATCATCATGGAGAGAAGCTGAGAATAAGGGCATGGTCCTTTAATTTCCGTTAAGTTTTAGTATTTAGTGTTTCGAATTAATTCGGTCTAAAGTATGTAAACTAACCCCATTTTATTAATATGCTTATGTTCCAATGTATAATGTATAATGCTCCAGTAAGACTATGTAATGAAATTGAAATGTTCTGTGATAGACTGGTTCCAGGCGCGTACGCAGGATTTTTTCAAGGGGGGGTTTAACATTTATAAATCGGGCCGAAAATTTCTAAACGACTCAGCCGACCGCTGAATAAGCGGGGGGGGGGGGGGGGGGGGGGGGGCGGGGGGGGGGGGGGTATTTGAAAATTTGACATTTTACTCCGTTGGGGGGGGGGGGGGGTAAGGTCATCTGTTTTAGGTCAGCCATGGGGATAATTTTTTTTTTTTTTTTAAATAATTAAAAAAAAAAAAAAAAAAAAATCCAATGGGGGGGGGGGGGGGGGTTTAGGGGGGGTTAGGGGGGTTTACACACATAAAAATGCCAAAAGGGGGGGGGGGGGGGGGTTTAACCCCCACCAACCCCCCCCCCCACTCCCCCCCCCCCCCCTGTGTACGCGCCTGACTGGTTCCAACACTCTCAATTCTGACTCACTCAATGTGGTCTTACCAAACCTAATACTGAACTTTTTAAGCAATCTTTTGGATATTCAGGCCCGAAAATATGGAATTCTCTCTCAAATGAAATGCAAAATCATCATACTCTTTCCTCTTTCAAAAATAGTCATAAACGCACATTTTTCTGAAATAAAAAATGCAGTTTTACATGTTCTGGCCCGCCGTATACTTAATACTCATGATATTCGTTGATTTAAGTTTGTTTAGACCTCATTTTATGTAATATATTTATATTTATGTATTAATTGTATATTGTATTGTAGATGCTTTTTTATGTATAATATTTATATGGATTATTATATTCGTATTTGCACTTGTTATCTAATTCTAACCATGGGGATTCTTAACCGTCTTTATTGTTGCTATTATATTTTTTCACTCAACAAATAAGATTGGTCATTCATTAACTTCTTTCAAACGAATTTATAATATTGAGTTTTTCTTGCATTTTAAAGCCTTATTTTGTGTATCATTTTACTGATGTAATGAAAAGAATCCCATTGGTTAGAATTGGAAATGTTTAATCACGTTAACAGGACATCGATGAAAAACAGCTTTGCTGATTCGATTGTTTCTTTTTTATCCTGTATAAATATGTCAAATAAAAAAAAAATAAAAAAAAATCCTGTCATCGTACAGACCAGGTGGGAGGCCAACCAGGCCAGTCGCCCCGGTGCCCCAAATCGGAAACCGAGGCGGCAGGGTTGGGCTGGTGGGTCAGATATATGTACATTTTTGGTGGGAGGGGTTTCATTCACCCCTTACTCTGGTGGTGCCTCTTGTAACATGTGATAGATTTCAATTTCATTTGTAAACTCAATGTTTGAAGTTGAATATTTGTAGCATATAGTCAATTTGTTGTGTGTAAGTCGTCTGATTTGTTGCGGTTAAATTATGCTCAAGCTGATGCTGCAATTATTGAAATACTTACTGGAAAGTTAAAAGCAAAATAATGGTTTTCGATTTTGGTTCCTTATATATGCAAAACAGCCAGCATTTAAAATATTTTGTTTGGAGAATGATAGGTGCTTTTTTCGTTATTTTTCTGAATTATCAATTAGTAATTAGGGAATTTTTCCACTGAACTGCAAACCTGACAAAAACGAAATCGTTATTCCTCAGCATTGGTAACAAATAGAAACGAGATGAGAAAGAAATGAACGCCATGACGACCAGAAGTACAATGAATCGTGCGCGACATACACATATCATCATTATCCATTCAATGAGCCATGGCATGAACACCGCTATTAACCTAATTGAATTCTACTATGGTTAGGATAAGTAGCTGATCATAAACTGATAAATGCAGAGTTGAGAAAGTGCAGGCAAATAACAATGTAGGCATGTGATTTGTATCAATTACTCAAAAACAATCTCCGCCATTCGAGGCCAATTGAATATGTAATGCTAAAATACAAAAAACAACAACAGAGGAAACAAAAAGAATAGAAAGAAATGGTCTCCAAAGTCTACGACGTCATTATATCATTAAAACAAATAATTTAAATATGACAATGATGAAACTCAATTTATCAAGGCTAATACTAATATCAAATATCAAATTCTTTATTTATGAAGGCATGCAATTGACATGAGAAAAATAGAGAGAAAAAAGAAAATGGCCTCCAATAAGAGGATGGGCACACGAAAAGAAGAAGAAATTTAATAAAAAGAAGAAGACCAGGGTATATTAAAAAGGAAAAAAAGATTAAATTTAATAAGATAATGAATGATGTATAGCTGAAGAATAAAAGACCAAGGGTGGTGGTGGGAGAGCATGAAGATGGGAGGGAGATGACGAGAATAATTCGAAAGAGAGATAAAATGATTCGTTGGTGGAAGAGCAAGAGAGACATGGAGACAGGCATACGGAGAGAAAGGGAGAGACAGAAAAAAATTAGAGAAGGCACAGAGAAAGACGGACAGAAAGACATGGACATTCGACATACTAGAGAGAAAGAGAGAGGGTAGAGAGAACCAGAGAGATAAGAAATGGATGCCCTAAGGGATGTTGATAGTTGCATTGTGTATTGTATTGTGCCCCAGCCCCCCCCCCCCCCTTGTGAAATCCTGGATCCGCCCATGATCATTACCAATATCACCATTTGAAGGTTCGATGTGTTGTTAGCTTGATCAGGGAGGTGAAAGAAAAGGAGGCGAAACTCTTGTAATTTATTCAAACGCATTCTTGAGTTCTAAAGCGTAACAATGGGATGTGTAACATTCCACTTGGCTTTGAAGTTCCATGCTCCGAACCGCGCTTCCACTGCGGGGACTTTCGGAAGCAGGCACCAGTTTTACATTTTTTACAAAATATGTAAATAACCGGCAAAATTTCAGTGTAAATCGAAAACTTTATATGGGGATTTTATTGGGAATAGTACATCAAACACATTTTCAAATTTAGAACTCCGTCCTTCCTTTAATGTGTGTGCCAGAGTTGGTAAAGAAAAATTACATCCTGTCAAAAACTCAATATTTTAGGATGATGCGCTAATTTGTGCATACTTTAATGTCCCATTATTTGATCAATGATTTACGATCTTCAATAACATTAAGTTTGCTAATGCGTGTTTTCGCGTGTTTTTTGTATTTTTCAAGTTTAAAAAAGGATGAAATTACACAAGTTTGTGTTCGCTTGTTCTACTCTTTACACATTCAACAATGGATGAGAAATCATTGGAAGGGACAGCGAACAGTTGCTGTGATACCATTTTCTGATGTAGGAATTCTAAATCCTGAAATTGCATGCGCTCTTTTATCTCACCACCTGGTCAACAGTTGCAGATTAGCGCATAACTGTTCGGCGGCTTGGAGCATGGGGTCAAAGGAGAGCGGCTTGATTCCAGTCCTTCTCTATCACGTCCCTGGCTTGATGGATAAACGGAGCTCAAACTATAACCAACCACGGACTACGCGCTTCTTGATATAGACCTGCGCATGTGTGTATAGTATACAAATAACGCACGTCCCAGAGTGCAATAGCGGTGAATGCAGTACACGCGAGGTTTCTTTAGATTGGTGCCGCTCTGTGAACGAGCCGCTTGCGGCGAGTTTACAGTGCGCACCATCTGAAACCGAGCGTAGAAACCGAGCGTACACTGCATTTACGTTTCGCACAACAGGGTCAAGTGCGTTATTTGTTTTTATAAAATAGCGACACAAATAGCAACAAACGAAACTTTAAAAGATCTTAAGTTAGAGTCTACGAGTACGAGAGTTCGATCTAGATCTAGAGTTATGTTGGTTCTAGACTACGACCTTGCAGGCTTACCAAAAAGTCAATGGGATTCCTTGCCTTGATTAAAAATAAAATCCATACATTACAGTGGGTCTAGAGACGAGTCTACATCAGACAGCTGAAATTCCTGGCTTCATTATAAAATCCATAAGTCAAAACAGGCCTAAATCCAAGGCAAAAATGAAATAAAAATTTGCTTTTAATAATACCCCGCTCTAGCTAGCTAGCTAGAGCTAAGCTACGCGTACGTTGCTCTGGGGATCATGGTAGAGCGTACAATATTAGCTACGCGTAGCCTACATGATTGCAATGCACTCGAGGCCGAGGGAGCACGTACTACACGTACGCGCTGGATCTCTATGGTCACGTGTATTATAACCTTTTTTGCGCTTTTTCTGCACTCATTTCTGCAAAATCGTGCTTGCATAAAAAATTTGTCAATGTCATGTGACGCGTATTGACCAATCACGATGCTTAAAATACTAGAGCCATTTTATAATGATTTATATACCTCTCTTTAGAAATCTAGCCATCTGATTGGTCAAAATTGCAGTCGTGATTTTAGCCGTAAAGAGATGAATGATAGTAATGGTCAATAGTTGCGATCCCCATTAGAAGTTCCCCGCCTCCCCTGGGGAAAATAACGTGTAAAAACACGTTAATTTTACCTTTTTTTTGGGAGATGCCCCCCCCCCCCTGGCGCTCAAGGGGGGGGGGGGGGGGGGTGCGAATTTTCAAATTTTCGAGTGCCCATAAAAAAAATAGTGCTCACTTCTTCCCCTCACGAATTGGGCCCCCTCCCCCTACCGCCGGCTGGATCCGCCCCTGTCTGAATATGCTCTATTTTTTAAATTTAAATTATGTTTCGTCACCATTCCTCATGATTTGCTCATAAAAAGCAATATAATCCGACCTCAACTCACAACGATCTTTCTCTCTCTCCCCCGTTTTCTCGAGATGATATAAAGAGGAAGCTATTGTATTACAATTTCAAAATTTTTTTGATCGTGGCACGGTGTCATTATAAACTTTAATCGAAGACTTAAATGGCACTAATAATACTGTAATTTCCATTTAAATGCGTATATACATTTATTCCATCATAGATACACACAGAAACGTACGTAAAAGATTATTAGAAATACATGTAGTATTCATTCAAGAAATAAAACATCATTCATAAAATAATTATGTAAGTGTGAAGCAGGAACATTAGCTTCATACATTAAAATAAAGCATAAAGAGAACAAAGACAAAAACAAATGAAAAAAATATATATATATTAAAAAAAATAAAAAAATTCTGTTCCTTCATGTAAGAAGAAAATGAATGTGAAACGAAGAAAAACAGTTGAGGAAAATGAAAAACGTTGTACGTTAATTTTGGTTGAAAAAATTATTCTAAAAAATCTGATGTAATATTTTAAAATGTAAAGTAAAGAAAACGTATATTCCTGTTTATATATATCACTCATGATACAAACCTGGTTAGAACAATACCATCTGCTGTTTTCGATCGCGTCTAATCATAAGCACCATAAAGCAAATGTAATCAGCATTAACAAAAGGAGATATAGACATCATATGATAAGGCTACACTTATTGCATAACTCTATGAGGTATAGTAAGTTTTTGGCTTTCGGGCAAGAACAAAATGGCCGAAATGTGGCACACCTCGTTATCACAATGATTGCTAGTGCAATAAACACTATAGCAACTGTGAATTATAATTATTAGGAAACATCTTCTTATCAAAAAGTAAAAACTAGACGTGACAGATGTTCTTAAATGCAGCCATGTTTTCAAATTTTGATTTCTTATTAAATAATCAAGTTTACAGGTATTTCGTTAAATTTCGATAAATTCATCTAAGTTATTAGATTCATAAGAACAATCTTATTATTCAAAATGCATTAAATCAAGAAATGTTAAAGCTATACTACAATATTTCCGAACCCAACCAATTATCATGGAAATTTTCAAATAGTCTTTAACAGTTTCTACAATTAAAATACTATCATTTTAATTAATATAACTAACTAATAACCACCTTTTTTTAACAACACCCTTGTATGATAATTAAAGATTGCCAAAATCCCTTAAATCCCCACTTTTAACATTAAAAAAAAAAAAGTATAAAAACAATTACATTTTTTTTTAAATTGAGAAGATTTGCAGTGGGTCCTTGGATGGTTATTATGGTTGTGTTACGGGGCGGAGCAGAACATCATGAATCTAAGAGAAAAAGAAATCAAGAATAATATCATCATCATTGAATGCAAGTATCCAAAGCAACAGAATAGCATAGTGGGTATATGGCATTCATTATTCATCCATTTCCTTCTCCCTTTTCTGTTTTCCACTCTGTTCTCTTTTTGAGATTTTTTTTCATCGTTTGAAAGCATTCGATGGTGGGGGAAGGGTGCCCCCGTGCCCCCTGTAGCTACACCACTGGAAATGGATATCAAATCATATTATGGTCAGACTTCTTTTAGGCTCTTCAGACAATATAGATTGTGGTACTCTAGAACTTCATGGAAAGAGTTTTGGAAAGTGCTACCGTTCAGTGGAGGTGATAGCTAATAACCATTGTCGCATTACATGTAAAGGATAACTGGCTTAGACGTGTGTTAAACTACTTTATTACTTGATGTTTTCCGCCACAATAATTTTTCAATGACGTCATTGACCGAAGTGTATAAGATTCATGAGATATCTTTTGAAAGTTCAGTATTAAATGAAATATGCCAAATTCTCCGATATAAGTTTATAGCATAGATTACATTGAGGCTGAAGGCTTCCTAGCGCTAAAGCTTGTCATATTTTTTCCTTCAAAGTATCACCTTTTAATTAGTGGTCTAATCGTACAAATCTGTACGATGCAAAACGATTCCGCCTGCCTAAAACCAGAAGGGTGCCAATTTTGTGCACAGGTGTATCAGGTAACATTCCCCTAGTTCTCAGCAGAATTATTTTACTGCACAATGTTATCAGGAACTCTTGATTAATCACTTTGTCTTTACCTGTACATGTTTAGGAGTGTTTAGAATGTATTCCACTACATCTGCTATATCTTCAGCCTCAAGTTGCTGTAAAACAAAGACAAAAATTATTAGGTTCAAAGGATATTTATTATTATTATTATTATTTTTATTGTTATTATTATTATTATTACTATTGTTGATGAGATAACCATAATTATTATTATATCCTGCATCAAAAATTTGTTGGCTTTTGATTGGTTGAGAGCTCGTCACATGACCAGAAATATTTGACCTATTTTTAGAAAGTACTATATGAGAGTACTATTTTGGTTTACTATTTGGGAGTTGAAAAAAAAAAGTGATATTTTTTTTTTAATTGAATCAATTTTTTTTGATTGAATCAATTTTTTTTTTTCAAATCTTAATTTAATGAAAACAAAATATTTTAAATCTTTTTAGATAAAAATTGACATTTTGTTTGTTCTAACAATTTTTTTTTTTTTTTTAAAATAAATTTTTGATGCAGGATATAAAACAAATATACCATGCCTTCTATTCGAGGTACTGGTTAAACTATGGGCCTCAGTGACAGCTTGAAAGACATGACAAGGGGAAAAAAGATTTTACAATTTGAAATACAGTGTGAAAGTAAAATTCTCTCGTTTGCCAGAGTACTTTCAAACAGGCCGTAGATGGCGCCATTGACCTTACCTTTTCGAGAAGAGGAACCGTAGATTTCGAAACATCTCCGAACATGCCGGAATAGAAACCAGTATTCCCTTGTCCAGGTGATATACCCTATTGGAGAAACAAATAAAAAACGGACTTAAAATAACAATAAATATGGTGTCTACCAAAATCTACAAATTGTGTACAGTTGGAACAACATCAATGAATAATGACGTATACTAAAGAAAGAATATGCACTAATAGACGTTACGATGAGATTTCATTTTCATTAGCAGAAAATCTAAATTACAGAAATGTAGATGAAGTTCGGATGTTGTGCGGCATTTGTTTACAGCCCCCCTCGAAAACAGGGGCTACCCTGTTTAAAAAAATGGAATAAGATATAAATAAATAAATAAAAAATAAATAGATACATAAATGTTCTGCTTCGATTCATAATGGACTGACAAGAAATATAAGTAGACGTATACAAGATGTAGAATCTATTACAGTAAGATTTAGAAAGAGTTAGAAACAGAGAGAGAGAGAGAGAGAGAGAGAGGGGGGAGGGGATATACGAAATAATCAAATAGCTATAGCAAAATAAAATATATCTGTAAACAGCCGAGAGACATCGTAGCTATTTGAAACCCATATTATTGTATACTAATATTTTCCTTTGCATTGACCCATATAATACCTCGTAAAATAATTGTACTTCGTGACACCATATACATTTTCTAAATCGTGATAGTAGGTCCCCTTTACGATACAAGAAAATGAGCCGTGGAGATAAGTGGCAAATCGAGGGTTCAGTGACATAAAGACGTAACTCCATATTTTTCCAAAATAAGTATTTAATATCAAAATGTTCAGGAAAATGTAGGCTTTCCAAGTAACGCAAAGACTTGACTCCACCCAACACCCCCATTGAAGTCAATGGCTAGTGAAACATAGACCGCTTTTTCTCAAAATGGCCAAAATGAGTTACATCTTTGTGTCACTGACCCCTCGTAATGGTTGCCTCAAATTACCGATATTCTAATGTTCGAGTTGATTCCTCTGAGTTCTTGTCTGAAGCCTTCTTGGATGGCCATCAGCATCACTTTGGTCGCTCCGTAGAAGTGCATATCACTATTCGGTGTCCACTTGTATGCGGCAAGACTGAATAAACAAGTTAAAATTAAATGACGTGGTGGATTAAATCGTGAAACTTCGTCCTGTTTGGGGCCACAAGGGCGTTTACTCATAATTACATTTTACACAGATATTATAATGCCCTATCAAAGGGTTTAGAAACGTACAGGTAAGCTTAGGGATATATTGATGATTTTAGGTTTGACATTGTGAAAATGATTTACGCAGAATGTATATACATTATACAACGGCAGTCTAAATCTTGCCTATCTCGGTATACACCGATTCGGGCGACTTCTGGTGGAAGTGCGCCCTCATAAGGTGACGCCATAACTGGGGGGCGTCTGACTGCTCTCTGTACTGTCAGCTGGATCGGAGAAGCCCCCCAGTTATAGCGCCGCCACCGGCGGGCAGGTACATAAAACCCCCAAACCGAATCGGTGTATACTCGTACACTGTCTTTTTTTTTTGGGGGGGGGGGGGGGGAGGGGTTGACGGACAAAAAAAAATCATGTAGTGAAAAATGGCTCTAAATAATAAAATTTAAACAGGGTGCCACATCCCATTGAGCGAGAACCCCAGATTAAGGTCCTTCCAAAAAAGAAGAAAACAATGAACCTAAGGCAAATTCAAAAGCCTTGTCCATCACCTATTAAAATGTACGAATATTACAATGTTGTATTGCTACCTTATCCGAACGTGATTTCTATGGGGCATTCAGTCAGGTATTGAAATCGTCGATTTTTCGAACGTCTTTGCTATCATGTAGCTCATGATTATAATTTTGTTTTTTCAAAGACGAGGTCGATGACTCGTTATAAAACGTAGATCCTGTTGCCATAGTTACCTGACTAGATTAATTAGGACGCCATCATCCACTCCATTCTTCTTCATCAAGTTGACGGCTTCCCGACAGCAGTAGAGCGTTCCTAAAACATTCACCTGTATGGGAGAACATGACATTCAGAAATCACTACAGAATAATGAGTTTGTGGGACTGTTTGAGCAGATTTATTAACCTAATTTAGAGTGGTTTAATCACAAGACTGGGAATGCAAAAGTCGTGGGTTCGAGCCCCGGCATGGCATTTAATATGTCATTGAGTAAGGCATTTTATCTTCACTGCTTCTCTTCACCCAGGTGCTCAATGTGTACAGGTAGGATGCTTCTGAACGTCAATGTGACTGGATTAGCTTTTCAAAATTAGAAATGTGATGTGATTGGTACAAATGAAATGAATGACTTGGTGTTTAAAACAAACATCTACTCCTGCAACATCATTTTACCGTTCGGTGACTTTCAAGCTAGCTGTATTTAGAACAATGCTTTGTAACAAGTCAAGAACCATCTCCAGTTTCATTAATCCACTTCATAGATATTTGAGACCTTTATTTGATGCAAAGTACTGTGCGCCTTTTAGAATAAATGTTCTCTGTTTTTAATTTTCTCAATATACAACTTCCAGACCCTCCTCTCTTCTCTACCTTTGCTTTCTTTTTCCCCCTTTTTTTCCCCTCTTCTTTTCTTTTTCTTTTTCTTTTGTTTGTTTTTTCGTTCTATGTTGGCGTGTGTTTTGTATACTGTTGTACTTGTTATGTGTTTAAATGTTGTGTGGGGCGGGGGTAGTAGGTGTTTTCTAGCTTTTTCTATATATATATTTGTCTCTAAAGGAAATTTAAGAGGAAAACAAAATATTGTGGAAAAGTAATAATTTGAGATTTATAATCAAACTGGTCGAGAAAATAGTACAAACTTTATTTGCGATTTTTTAATTTTTTTTGGTGAAAATATAATTTTGTTTATGTGAATATTTTTCATCTGTAAATGTCTAACTTTAGTTGGAACCTTGTATGTAAATGTAAAAGGTCATTTGCAAATTTATTAAGACCTATGTCAAAATAATTTTTGTTAGTTTGTATACAATGTAATAAATTATGGACAATTTTTCTTTATGAGAGAAATGAATAAAAACCTATGAAAAAAACATGAACAAAAACATCGCTTCCACTGCTGGAATGTATTTCCAATAGTGATATCTTTCGGTGAAAGCGTACATAGAGCGATATTCCGGTTCCTGTACCGGATAATCATTCATGAGCGCGTTATGCAGTTGGCAATGCATTGTGGGCCATGGCTGTCTACACATCGGGATACTGTGAGCAGCAAATGGCAGTGTATACTCTGCCTTTAAAGCTCGTGGTGAAATCGCGTAACGTGATCGCGCATTTTATCTTTTCCACGAACCGTCCTCTCTGTTTACAAACCAATTGTAGCAAAAATACTCCAACTCAAGAAAATCTAAACACACTGTATAAACTTTAAGACCTAAGCTATCAAGTAGTCCCATTGATTTTTGATATAATCTATTCTAAAGTCTAACAATTACCGTTTCAAAAAGACCTATCTTTTAAACGCGTTATCTGCAAAACTGAATTTCGCTTGGAAATGCGCGGAGAGGACGGTTCGTAATAGGGCATGTAAGTACTTCCTCCAAGATGTGAGAAAATAATTCGGTTTAGCCGTAAAAATACACTCTCAATATAGACGAACATAGATTTGATATTAAAGATAAGGTCAGGGCAAATTTTGATAGAGGTAAGAGCAAATGTATAAAGATTACCATTCATCAAGTTAATTATATGCAAGGGCAGTTTTAACTCGTAAATTGTTGATAATATGAAACAATCACAATCATGTTGTTTAAGGTAAGTACTGTACCTTTAAACAACAACCAACGTTTTCATCAATAAATCCCGTTCGAAGTAAATTGCAAATAATTTTCTCCATTCATAATAGTTCCGCAGTACGCAGTCCTGTGGAAAATTGTCATCAGTCAAAATTAAAAGAAATTGTCAAGCCCCCATTCTTAATCACAGATAAAATATCTAAGCGATGCACAAGTCGAGATCGAGTGCATATTTGGTCAGATTTATTCCTTAAGCCTTTGAAGGAGCAAAGACGGAACAAAGAAAATGTTTTACTTTAACCGGGACATTTTTTTATCGTTACTGATTGGAAGAATGAGAAGAAGAAAAAAAAAGGACAGTAGACTTGGCAATGTCCAGTCATACACCCTCAAACCCAATCGCATCACCCAGAACTGATATTGATGCGAAGATGTAAAATCCTAGCTTATTGAGAAACCGTGCGCATCACAAATCGAGGTGGTATTAGCGTTTGACGTTCACTACCAAACCAGCATCAACCGCTCTCCGTGATTAAACGTCATCATCATTCTTTTCATTTCAAGAACAGATCTCGTCAACATCACATCGTGCCAGCGTTCAACTCGTCTCTGAACAATGAATACCATATCAGCAGTCGACCAGAGCTACGATGATGCCAACATTACGATGTCGCCGAGGACGGCCGACAACGATGTCGTTGGGTCCGACCCGTCGTGTGCAATGCCTTTGAATTACATGAAACTCATCACGTTGGCCATTGCGATGTTGATAATGATCACCACGCTAATCTTGATTCCGTGTCATCGTCGACTTCGTAAGCAACATCATATCTTCCCTTACAACCTCGTACTCTCTAATCTGAGCGGTGCCATCGCGCAGGCATGTTTCGAAGCGTACCTTAATTTTGGACTACCCAAAGAGGTAAGACAGTCGATAATTATTGCCTTTCCATGAAAGGAGTTGATTTGGTGATGTCAGTAACATACGTTACCAACTACACAGAGTTGGCTTGTAAATACCGGGGAGGGAAATACCGGATGATAAATACTTGTATTTATCCTACTGGAAAATACCATCTAGCAAATGTTGACAAAAACGGGAAATAGTAGGATATACTCCAAAAACATTTTTATGTACACTATATATCCTTGGGATGTTTAGATTTTTGAACAAGAATAAATATTGAACACAAATAGACAATGATAAGGTGACTTAAGTCATAGTGGGGGAGGGGGGGGGGGGGGGGGTCATACAAAAGCTCGACATGATAAATTCGAACGCTATGGCTTTCAAGCTAACATGTACATGAATATCTTGTACAGTGTACATGACATATACCCCTTTTGAAGAAGGAAGTGGGAAATACAGTTTTAATTTGTTAAAGTAAATTAAATTCAACTTCTAACACATCCCTAATAATAAATGTTGGACCGCACTGGAATTCGTATAACAAACATATATTATACACATCCTGGCAATCAAGTAGTAGGCCCATACACACATGTATTTAATTTAAACATTGATACATTTTCAGCATGTGAATCGTCTGTATTTAAAATTGTCTACGTCATAATTTGTACGATTATTAATTTTGACGAGATAGAAGTCATAACAAATCACTCTTGTACACTGCAAAGGTCTATGACAATTGGTCTCTGAGGTATAATTACATCACATTCTGCACCCACAACAAAAAGTGAGTCACCCTTACTCAAATTGATGAGTCACTGGTTTGTCCGTACAGCGAAACACTTGAAGGATCATGTGAGTCACTATGACTCGATACAAATGAGTCTTAAAGACTCACTTGAAGTGAGTCTTAGATAAATAAGACTCATTTGTATCGAGTCATAGTGACTCACATGATCCTTCAAGTGTTTCGCTGTACGGACAAACCAGTGACTCATCAATTTGAGTAAAGGTGACTCACTTTTTGTTGTGGGTGCATCATGACATAGACCCCCTACTCCCTAGGCCTATCACACACATACCATACCATGCCAGAGTCACTGTCCACATTTGCAATGGAAAATATATCCTAAAATATCACATTTTAGCGATGTAATCGGTGGCCCCGCTACCCGAATCTGAAAAATCTACTTTGTACGCACTAAATTAAGCCTTAACTTGAGATTTATTTGTCACCCATACTGTCACGAAACAATCTTGAATTAATTCGTTTTACATCAAATAACAAGGATCTAGGAGTTTCGTTGTATAAAACAATGATGCAAGATCATGCATGTTTTCATTCGACACGGCTTCGTGCGATACAGTAGAATCTATACACTATGAACATGACTGACAATGAGAGCGGACAAAATATACAGTTCCTCAGGTAGACAAAGGAACATCCCTTCACAGCTATTATGTAAAAAGGTGAATATGCATGTGACACCTGTTCTACACATTTTTACATAATAGCAGTGAAGGGATGTTCCTTTGTCTACCTGAGGAACTGTACATTTTGTCCGCTCTCATTGTCAGTCATGTTCATAGTGATAGTTAAGTTACACACAGCCTCATCAACTCGAGTGCGGATATCGTAAAATGAACGCATGCATCATTTGTATAATAATCAGAAGATTCAGCCCACGAATCCAGTCATAAAAATCATCGTTTAAAACCATATGAATAATTATGCGTACCAATTTTTCACTAGCTGCAGTCAAAACTCTTCTGAATCCAAGATATAAGATGGCGACGTCGCGTCGTCGATCGGGAATTCAAATATGGCTCGAGAATGCGCATTTTGGATGACGTCACGAAAGCATGCGCGCGCATGCATACAGCCTCACTTTCAAGTTGACTCACTTTTTTCTTCTAAAATGCTCTTATGTCGATCTTGACTCATTTTTTACGACCATGTGAGTCAGTCGAAGCATTTTGCAAATGCGTCAGCTCATGATTGACACACTGGTGAAATATAAATGAGTCAATAGAGACTCATTGGTTGTTACTAATGAGTCAATTTACACCTGACTCACGAAAATTATGCTTAAATGTGTCAAATGACTCACTTTTTGTTGTGGGTGTGTATGAAATTCCATCCACCATTAACTCTTCAAATTAGCTATTTGATCACCTGTTCCTTTCTACTAATTCTTGGGAAATGGAGATGAAATGCATTGATGTGAAGCAATCGATTCTCATCATTTCATTTCTTAAATTTCCCTTCTACACAATACCAAAAATTGATTGGTCATATATCAATCAATTAAAAACATTACAAATGAAAACCTTGACACGTTAACCTAAACCTTAAGCTTATTTCTGATGTCATCTTAAGAATATACTTTAAATATTAATAAATTCGTGGGTATTCTGTCTAAATTATGTAAAATAAATTTAAAGAAAGATAAAACAAATCGTTCGTTAAGCTAGTTGTTCACACTCGTTGTCCGTTTTAGTCATTGTCGCTATTAAACTGCAATGCTTTTCTCCCTTTCCAGCTTCATGATTTCGCGGGTATCTTCTGGTTAACATCCATCATGGTATCATTTCTAAGCATCGCCTTGGTAACCTGTTACCAATTCATCACCATCCGTGTAGACCCATTTGGCTCTCGAAACATCATCACCACACCCCGACTGATCATGACATGTATCGTGACATGGGTATTATTATTAGGGTTCACCTGCCCTTCGTTCTTCTTCCTCTACTTCGATAATTTTAACATCGTTCTCCTCTCCCTCTCCTTGTTGACCACCATCGCCACTGGCCTCTGTTACCTATTTATCTACCGTTCCATCGCCAGGGTACCTTGGGGCGGAGGCATCACCCAAGAACGTAAGGAGGAGAACCAGAGAGTACTCCGCACCTTCGGTCTAATCTTTGTGACCACTGTCCTTTGCTGGATCTGTCCCTGGGTTACCTGGGCCCAGAGTGATGCACACATATGCCTTTTCTACTTTTCGCACGTGATGATTAGCGCTAATTGGATTGCAAACTCCATCATCTATTGGTGGCGACTCAAGGAGTTTCGATTAATTTTCGGATTATGTAGGAAACAGAGAATCGATCCTCTTCTGTGACTGATTTGAAACAAAATAGGAACTGATCCGTGACCTTTTCATATGACATTCGTATGCCTTGATGTTCATAATATGACATTATATTAGGTGTAAATTGTCACAAATACTTCTCGTGGTTCAGCGCCGAAGCAAATGTCATTACAACTATAACGTATACATTTCTCGCGTATTGTGCCATGTTTTTCGGTACTCTCACTCGCAAAAAACAAACAAACAATTTCTCTGACTATTTGTACATGTGTTAGCCGATAGAGGTAGGTAATTGTATTACTCTAGGACCACCCCAAAAATATATGTATATATACATATTTATACTTAGTGAACGAGAGGGTTAGGGAAAATGTTCAATCAAGATAATAAAGACGTTGAGGGGGGTAGTGAGGACAGCTTAGAATTTTCTTCTTTTTTTTATAGAAAAGACAGTAAATAATTAAATTCAACCAGCTTTCAAAATGTGAGATTTATAGGAATAAAGAGTAAGATATAATTACATTTAGTTGGGTTGACACAGTTAAAGAAATGTGATAAAAAGAAGGACTTGGATGTAGAAGGGTCGATTGAGGTGAAATTTGAATGGTAGCATATTTATAAAAAACAAAGATTAAATAAAGATATATTTTAGTATATAGGTTGAAGTTTTGGAACGGGAGTATGTTTAAAGAAGTATGGTCGAAATATATAGTAGTAGGTGCAGAGGATAAAAAAAGAATGCGTGTGCCTAATGAAGACACTTATCGAAACAATTTTTACACCGGGGGGTAATAATATTTTAGGAGGTCCCAGGACTCAGGAGATGTGGAAATGGGACAGGTGAGTTTGCGGTCAATAATTATTGATTGGGTAAAGGGATTTGATAATGGATTGGGGCTGGGCTTCGGATACAATTTGAAAATAGTAAAGGACAGACTAGAGCACACCGGGAGGAAAAGAGGGGGGAGATGAAGTAGGAGAAGAGGGTTGTTGAAGCCATCAGTCGATAGACTCTTGTAAATATTGTATATACACTCTTAAAATGTTGGGTAAATTTAGTTGGGTAATTGTTGGTTGGTTAAAAAAATTCGTTATTCTGGGCTATTATTACCCATTTAAGCATTTAAGTGTTTTAACCAATATTGGGCAATTATTTTTACTTAATTATTGGGCGGATATTTACCAACAGTATTGGTAAATGAGGGTTGGGAACCAGTTGCCCCGTAGTTGTGTAATTTTGCCACATTTCCTTTGCGAGTTGGGTAAATTTTGTTGGGCAACTGATGGTTGGGTAGAAATTCGCCTAGAAATTTACCAACATTATTTTGCAAATTAGGATTGAGTAATTTTTGCCTGTAGTTGTGTAATTTTGGCACATTCCCACTGCGAGTTGGGTAAATTTCGTTGGGCAACTGATGGTTGGTCGAGAAATCGTTTCCAAAGTTGGGTAATTTTTATCCCAATCTATTTCAGGGCATTATATTTACCCAATTATTATACATTTAGCAACAACATCGTTCCAAGGAGTTGAGAGCAATTTACCAAGTAGTTGGGTAATTGTTAGATGCTGAGGAATATTACTCATCACCACTTACCCAATTTGACTTTGCTCAAATTTTGTTTGCTCATATTTGGGTAATAATTGACCACCGCCTCTTACCCAATTTTACTTTGCTCAAATTTTTGTTTGCTCATATATTGGGTAATAAATGACCACCGCCTCTTACCCAATTTTACTTTGCTCAAATTTTTGTTTGCTCATATATTGGGTAATAATTAACCACCGCCTCTTACCCAATTTTACTTTGCTCAAATTTTTGTTTGCTCATAATTATGCTGAGTAATAATTACCCATCACCACTTACCCAATTTTACTTTGTTCAAATTTTTGTTTGCTCATATATTGGGTAATAAATGACCACCGCCTCTTACCCAATTTTACTTTGCCCAAATTTTTGTTTGCTCTTATGCTGAGTAATAATTACCCATCACCACTTACCCAATTTTACTTTGCTCAAATTTTTGTTTGCTCATATATTGGGTAATAAATGACCACCGCCTCTTACCCAATTTTACTTTGCCCAAATTTTTGTTTGCTCTTATGCTGAGTAATAATTACCCATCACCACTTACCCAATTTTACTTTGCTCAAATTTTTGTTTGCTCATATATTGGGTAATAAATGACCACCGCCTCTTACCCAATTTTACTTTGCCCAAATTTGTGTTTGCTCATATGCTGAGTAATAATTACCCATCACCACTTACCCGATTTTACTTTGCTCAAATTTTTGTTTGCTCATAATTGGGTAATAATTGACCACCGCCTCTTACCCAATTTATTTTGCCCATATTTGTGTTTGCTCATATGCTGAGTAATAATTACCCATCACCACTTACCGAATTTTACTTTGCTCAATTTTTGTTTGCTCATACATTGGGTTCTATTTGACCAACGCCTGTTACCCAATTTCACTTTGCGCCTTTTTTTGTTTGCTAATATAGGGTAGTAATTGACCACCGCCTTTTACCAAATACATTTAGCTCAATTTTCTTTAGCTCACAATATGCTGTGTAAATATTGCTATGAAAAATTGAAATTATCTCTCCTGTAATTGTAACCATTTACTTATATTTTAAAATTATAATAACAGAGTGTTGAAGCGACGATGAATTTGTGCGAGTTTGATGCTGAAAGAGTCCAAGATTTATCTTTTGTGAAAACTGAGCCATCTTAACCATGTAGACCTATAGAGTTACATAATCTACGTAAGTAATGATCATGGAACGTACACGCTATCATCGTCAATTACGCGCATGCGTAAATGGCAGTGGAAACCTTCGATGGGGACTAGACTTACGTTTAACCAGACTTGGGTAAAGTTTGCCTGGTATTGGTCTTGGGGTAGCGCGCACATGGCCTGGTCGCTCGCGATCAGCATGCCATGCGCAGTACTATTTCTATTTACTCGGTATAGCCGGCGCGGCCGTCCCGGCCCGGGAGCTCGAGCTATATGATACACCAACGTAACTAGCAGCCTGTACGTACGTACGTATACGCATCATATCGGAGTCTTGCATGCTAGAGCCTGAGCCTGAGGGTCTAAAAATGGAGCTCGACAACTGCTGCGGAGATAGTTCAAGTGAAGATGGGTTCATAGACCCTCTCACCAAAATCGTTCAAAGGTGGGGATGTCCGTCAGTGTTAAAGATACTAGAAGGTACGTTCACATCTTATTGAGATTAGAAGTTTAGAACATGATCAACAGGTACTTGCTGTAGACTTGTTCCCATATCCATAACACATGGGCAACATGTAGACTATATGCCTCAGCAATGGTTAATGAATACGCTTCAATTCAATTGGTCTATTAAACTTTGCCTCAAATTTGCTCTTTTAATGCATGTGTTACTAATCCAAACTAATATTTGATTGATATAAATTCAAATTGTACTGTTTCCATGAATTTTAGATCACAAATGAATATTTAAAAATATTTTGTTCAAGATTTTACAAAACCCAAAGGCCAAAACCCGGATTTCTGTGCTGTTTCCTGCTACAATACATACATAACACAATACCCTCCATTTTCTATGGATCATGGGTTGTATGGGGTCCAATCACAGAACTCTTAAATACGTATTTAAGAGTTCTGTGGGTCCAATACATTGGACCACATACTTGTAGGTGTGTACCCAGATAGTACGTGGGACTGGTGTAATTTTGAACAATTATCTCTGTTATCTGAAATTGGTATTACTATACTAGATCTAGTCTAGGTCTAGATCTAGATCTAGGCCTACTTATATTTAATAATCTACACTGAACTGAATGATTCATCAGAAAATTGAAGTTGTCAAATAATGTACAATTTTATGAACATTATTTTGTGGAAGATCATCTTTCATTTTCCTGTAGATCTAGAAGTCTAGATTTCAAAAAGTGAGACAATTTTTCTTGCCCATTGCCATGTTAAGGATTTTGCCCTTTCATTTTCTACAGGACTTTGAAATCCAAACACTCTAAAAAAATGTTGGGCAAGTGCCCAATTTTTACCCAACATGAGGGCACTTATGTGTCCGACTAACTATTGGGTAAATTAAAGATTTTGCATGATTTACCCAGTGTTGGATGAAAAGAAAATACCCAACTTTTAACCAACAAAATTTACCCCAATAGGAAATTCACCCAATTCTCACCATAATGTGTAGTATATTCGACACTAGTTGGGCAAATTATTTCATCAGTAACTACATGGTTGGTAGAAAATAACCCAATTATTGGACAAAAATGACCAACTTTAATTTGCCCAAAAATATTACCCAATTATTTCATCGGTAACTACATGGTTGGTAGAAAATAACCCAATTGTTGGACAAAATTTGCCCAACATCAGTTTTACCAAGTAACACCTACCCAACTTATTTCTGACCTTTTATTAAGTAACTTCATAGAGTAAATGGTTGGGAGAAATTATTTGACAAAAACGCGCCAAACTTTGATTTGCCCAGTAACATCTGCCTAACTTTGTTTTACAGAGCATAGACTCTACATCCTCTTGGTTTTAAATGGGGCTATTAATTATGTGCTATTGCGATATTCCGATATTCCTTGTCACAACTAAAAGGCAGTTGACCCACATTTTAGCCCATATTAATAGCTTAATTCAAAACCAAGAGGCTGTGGTGGTTTTCGAAATTGCAGTGACCTCGCTGTAGTACACGAATGGGCACAATTTTTAACATGGTTACATTTTTTCTCATTTAAAAAAATCTTTTTCTGAAAATAATTTTTAAATATGGAAAAATTACAGATGCTTAAGCCACCAAATTATGCCCACAAAATTGTACACTATTTTACTACATGTCCAGATTTCAATGAAATCATTAGAACCGATGGACGGATTACCATCCAAACTTGGGACATGTACATGTATCTTGCAAGTTGCAAAGCCAACGAACTGATTCGATTTTGGGATGGAGGTGCACATGGAGGAAGGACATTCGTTAGTACAGGATTAACTGTCCTATTTTGCTTCATATCAGTGAAATGTTCCAGCACATGCATTTTTTTTAATGTTTCACACCACTGAACAATAAGCTGTACAAAAGAATTATTAAACACCACAAATTATCTTTTCTAGGATAAACAATTGTCAGTTGCCTCTATTCAAGGTAACACACTATAATTTATATATGGTTGTATGGTACTGTAAGTGGCCTGTGAAAGGCTTGAGTGCTAGACTTTTTGAGAAACCCTGGTCAGATATAGCTAGGTTATTTGGGTCATTTCACGTTAAGTGTACACTTTTTGAAAAATGGGGTTTTCCCCATTTTGGCATCTTTTAAACAATTATTATTTTATGTTGGCCATTTTATTTGATGGACCTTATCAACAGCAACCTACAGTTCAATTTTCATAACACTGCAAACATTATTTCTGTTAATTTCAGCATTTTTAGTGCATTTTTAACGGAAAAGGGATTCTCATTTCATAATTTTGATAATGTTCATTGATATCTTACATGAATCTATTGAGAGTTGTGTAAAATTTTAATGTTTTAGTGTCAGCACAGCCACTATGTAACATCATAAAACTTATTTGACCAAATTTGACCAATAAATGTGAAAATGATGAATATTTTTGTAAAAGGCATCTTTTCCGTTAAAATTAAAAAACATGTCCTCTCCATAACATTGAGGCCAGCAGCAGTGACTTAAAATGATATATATGGGCCTAAACTCTATTTAAATAATCTTCAGAATGTTTGAAAATGAGGACATGTCTCAAATCAATGAACAAAATATGTGATATATATTTTATTGCTTGGTTAATTTGATGACTTTATTTTCCGTTAAAAGTGTGTCCTCTCCATAACAGGTATTTTCTTCATATATTAAAGCACTGAGGCTTGCACTATCTATGGCACTGGTATACAATAATAATATGCCTCCATTTAATATCATGAAATGTGATTTTCCATCTACATATCTATAGATGGTCAGTATCTCACACTAATGCAATGTTAAACTGAATGTCCTCTCCATAACAGAGTTACCCATTGTTAACAATGTACAGAAACAATTATTTTTTTATAGTATAATCACTTCCTTCATGTAAGAAAACATTGATATGTTGTTCCACTCAGTATAAGAATTCATTAAATATCATGTCAACAGCTATAATTTTATTTTGGTATTGATTTTCATTAATTCCTCTATGTAATTGGGTAATTTCTGAATGCAAAGACAGAAATATTCTCACAACATAGTCTGATATTAAATACATTTTAAAGTGCAATATTTGTAAGTGTGTAACTGACAAAATCTACTGATCATTGCAATCATTTACCACCCTGGTAGCAATATAATGTATGCCATTAGGTTGTTAAGGAGAGGACACATTTTTTTAACCAGGCACTTCAAGTAGGGAAAACAAATCCTCTGACCTTTGCCCCATATACATCCATCCCTATGTTTATGTAGTCAATACATTGGAGCATGGGAGTGCATGCACATAGCAGTGTTTTCCTTGGACCAACTGCAATGCACCACTTTTACTTATGAGCATGTGTGATGTTGGTCAAATTATGCAGCCTTGACAAATATAAGTCAAAAGATTAAAGTTATTGAGTGACCATGATTTAAATTTTTACAACATTTAACAATTTGTCCACTGATGCATATTGTTTCAACACAATAAGGAGGGTGGACTAATGCACAATTTGGAATGTAGATTTCGAAGAGGACTTTAATACTTGCATCACATATTATGCATGTATTTGTACGATGCATTAAGCCAGAATATGTCACTGCAATTTAATATAAATTGTGATAGGTACCGGTAGTCATGTTTGTGGCAATATTCTATGGCATACATGTATGCTATAATATGTCAACTTGGAATGAATATCCCCAAAAATATGCTTTCAAGGGAGCAATAATCTAGTTTCTTTCAAATGGATTGAATATCATTGATCGTTTAACTTATAATCTTGCAGACAACATTGAAATTGAGCCTCATTACACATTCATGCTCTCAATTCTTTCAATTGGTTACATTACATTGAAGGTTTTCACCCTCTATTGTTCGTTTTACAGGAAGAATCGGCACAAGACATCAAGGAAACACAAAGAAAAGAATGATTCATTAATCTAAAACGTTAACAATGGCAAGTGAACATAATAAGTACAGTGAGACAATGTGTCTTGAGGTGGAATGGAAAAGGTGGACAAATAAATTTGCAACAAATAAATCAGTTAAATGCCAAAATGGTTGATCCAAGATTATTGAAGATTTTCAAAAACTTTGACAAACTTTTTAATTTTTTACAGACACCAATTTCCTTTGCTGCAATATTCATTAAAACAAAATCATACTTGAATTAAAATGATATACCGGTACATGATGCATGTGAATGTTCTTTTCTAATAATTAATTTATCAATACTGATACTCACTGTATCCAATGCTTAACTAATGAAAGCTTAATTTATAGGTAAAATGACCTTTGGTCTTCGACCTAATGACCCATCTATGCAAAATTGAGATGAGGAGGGCATTTCCTTACACAGCTTTCAAAAGTATCATTTGTGTTTATTAAATTTACAGGTATAAGTGCATCTCATGATTGGACTTCGAATTTTTTTTTTTTTTTTTTTGGGGGGGGGGGATCACCTACACATTATATTTGTAATAGATACACATTTTATGTTGATGATCCCAGCACTGTTGATGGTTTATAGCAACAAAAAAGTTAAAAGTATATATAAAGAAAACTATATCACTTTACGACACTGATGTGTAGATTTGATCTGAACATTTCTCAAGAACAGTCAATATATGAAGGTATAGACTTTTTGTTAAAGACAAGCAAGTGCCTTGTTATCTGTGAAGAAAAAAAAGTTGTTAAAGACAATTGTTTTGTTATCTGTTTAAAAAAGAACTGTGTTAAAGACAAGCAAGTGCCTTGTTATCTGTTAAGAAAAAAAAAGTTGTTAAAGACAAGAAGTGTCTTGTTACTGTTGAGAAATAGAACGGTTTTTAAAGACAAGCAAGTACCTTGTTACAGTACCTGTTATTCATTTATCAGTTAGGACTTTCTGATCAGTTATACCAACAATTATGGAAACCTATATTCTCATATTGTTTTTGCAGGAATTTAAAGTAAGATGTTTTTTTTTGCTTATTACTCACTATAAATACTAGTTTAATTGACAATATGCATGGTATCGGGACATTTCCTACCTTATATTGCGTTATCTAACTTGGTATATGAAAATCAAAAATAAAGACTGGTGAATGTATTGATTACAAAAAAAGTAAATTGCATTTAAACATTCAGATGTCACTGTTAAACAAAGTGTCCTCTCCATAACATACAATGTATATCAACGAGTCACTCTTTGAGAGTTTGGATTATAGAAAAAATAAATAATAAGACTTGTCTATAAAAACTGGTGTATCAATAGACAATATCAGTATTGTTTTTATTGTAAAATACTGTTTAAATAACATGAAACAATGTATGAATAACAAAACTTTCACGCCATATTTTCTGAGATAAAGTTGGAGTTGTCATACCTGCCAACTACTACGATTTTGGCGTAATTATTACGATTATTTGATTTAAATTACGCCTTACGATTTTTTTGTCATAAAATTACGATTTTTCTTTTTTTTTTTATTTATTTTTTTATATTTTTTTTTTAATTTAATTTTTTTTTTTTTTTTGCCCGTTCACCTGGCACTGTCCAGGCCAACGCTTAAGCGTGCCCGGGAGAGCACCGGCATGGTACCAAGAGTAAAAAAAAGTTTCACAGCTCAATCACTGTCAACTCACCACTCAGAAAGTGGGACCAAATGTCCAGATTTCTGTTTGGACTCTGAGGAAAATTAGTCTGTCATCTTTGGTTTTAAAAACAGCATTGTTTACTATTATTATTATTAATCAGCGCCTTCAACTGCAACTCCAAGTAAAATCGCTTGAGTTTTCGGTGATGGACCTGGGATACTTCTACCGTAGTATGGTGGTGTCCAAAAAAAAAAATTGGGTATTCGAGTACCTCATTACACGCTTATGCACAGCCCTTTATTTTTCTCCTCCAGGTTCTATTTCATCAGGGGAATTTTGAGCTTTTAGTCCTTGTTTTTTTAAATATTTTTTATGGGGGAGGGGGTTGCATAAGTGTTGAAAAATGAGTTTAAAGTGAAGGAAAAAGGCATTCCTACATGTTGAAAATACCACAAGCTCCCTACCGTGGGAGGGGGACAGCCCTCTCCCACACCCACCCCCCGCTCGGTCGCTTCACTCCTTCGTTCTGTCGCGTCGCTCCGCTCCGTCACAGTCCTCGTAAAAAATGATTACTATTTTTAGTCTCCAAAGGTTGGCAGGTATGAGTTGTAATGATGGTGAATAATTTGAAGTTTATCCTCTCCAATATATGTCACTTGGCTCATATAATGTTCCAATAATCTATTGGCATGTTCTTACAGAAATGTTAGAAATGAATGATGCATAGCAATTTACATATCAACTAATATAGTAAGAGTTCATATTGCTAAGATTTGTTGTTAAACAAATGTCCTCTCCAAAACACGTCAATGAATTAAGTTTGGAAGCTCATATTTGATTAAAACTTGCATTCACTTGTTTTTTTTTACACAGCATCAAATAATTTAGACATAAATGCAACACTGTATACCAAATTTGAAGTCTATATAAGAAGAAGGACAAGAAATTCTCATGTCATTAAATAAATTCAACCTCCCCATAATTCAGTTTCCTATAAAATACACTAATTTTATGGCAAAATATGGCTTAAGTGAATAGGAAATAAGTGCATCAACATCTGATAAGTATAAAAAGGCATATAAAAGTACAGAAAACTATGTGTATACCATTTACGGGTATAATAAAGCTGATGTGTTCTTTGTTAAACAAAATGTCCTCTCCAAACGCCTATTTTTGTTACTGTATTTCAATCGAATATTTCTATATGTAAACATGGACTTGACGCTCTATAATTTTACACATTTCTGACATATACCCCAAACTTTCAGAATCTGTGCATCTTTTGCTCTAACAACAATTTTCATTTTTGACCCCCAGTGAGAAAAAAAGTGTACACTTAACGTGAAATGACCCATTTGTCATACTAAAGCTGAGAAACATGGCTACTAATGCAGACAATATCATGGCAGCCGCAAAAGGTTGAAAAAAACAATTACCGGTATGGCAGTTTAAAGTTGAAGTAATAGGCATGACAGTGCACATGGAGAAGACACATATGATTATCAATGAATTAGTAATGTTAATTAACCAATCAGCATACATTGACCTCTATGCTAACTCTCAAATCATTCTGATTCATTTGGTAAGTTGAATGACTTTCTTTGAAATCAAATTCATTGCTGATGCAACTAATCTTTATACTTTAAATAGGCCCCTACATTGTTAAAAATTAGGCACAATTTGACTAAACTAAGGTGATTACTAGTATGACTTTAGAAAAGGTTTCCATTCTTAATTTGATTGTGTGGATGTTAATAACATCACCTGAAAATAAATAGCAATTAGTTGATACAATTCGCTAGTATGATCTAAAAGTAAGTTTTCTATACGAAGACCAAATTTTCGAGAAAATCGCATTTGAAAATTCAGATTTTCATAGACCCTTGTGGAATAAGAAAACATTGATTATGCGATTTATTCAAAATGAAAGATAGTTTAGCTGGAACATGAGCAAATGTTTACAGCTTATCATTATCTAAAACATATACTTTTGTTTAATTTGCGCAACCATACGTGTGTTTGTGGTATTATATGAAAACAATCAGTTTATGCTGCACTAAGCCTTATTTATCAATCTCTCCCTCTTCTTCTCCAGAAAATGAAGTTGATGTGGAAACCCTTCCCCTTCTAAGTGAAAGTATAATCACATCCTTCATACCCAAGATTGGACCTCGATTGAAGTTTCTCGCTGGGTGGCGTGCAGAGGTAGGCCCTAGATGTGGCACAATATCTCACTATGGATAGTTACAGATGTTTTCAGTGTCTTGATTTAATTAGGGGGGATATTTCTTGCCTATTCCATCATTTAAAATACACACATACAACAACCAGGGGAAAAAATGTAAGTATAACATGCATGCAAGGGGCATGTAGACTAACATTTCGTACATTATCGGGATATAGAAAACATCTCATTTCAAAGCACGCTGCACGGATAAAGACGTCAAGCACAACTACAAAAGCAGTTCCAGATCACCAAAGTGAAACCTGTTATGAAGGATCTGTTCTAGGAAAGAATAACAACACTGAAGGGAATTTGGAACAACTGCACCAGGAAAAGGCATTGTTTGTTGGAGAAAGCAGTGAGCAGGAAGATGTCTCTTTTGAAACGCAAACAGAGAGACTACCTGATATTGCAGCAAAGTTTGTAGCAGAACTCAGGGCAAGGACTAATGTGCCTGCTTCACACACCAACAAGGTCATTCAAACCGCACAAGATTTGGTTATTTCTGTGTTACAAACTGTGCAACAGGATGTGATGGATATCTTAAGTGAGCCACAATATGCAGCTAACAGTGAGCTGAGATCTGATATACAAGATGTATTCGAGAATTCAAAGAATCCATTTTCAGAGCTCATGTCAGATACTCAACAGAAAAAATATTTCTCTGAGAAAGGTGATTTCATTCAGCCTTGTGAGGTGTTGTTGGGAACTTGCTTAAAACCAAAAATTGATCAAAAGACAGGTGATCCACTGCAAAGCACACAAAAAGAAACCTTTCAATATATACCACTAGCTGACACTATTAAACAATACTTAGAGCGACCAGGAGTAATGAACGCCATACTGTCTCAAAAAGGATCAAAAGATAATGATGTTTTGTATTCATTCAAAGATGGTCACTATTATAAAAGGCAGGAAGCTGCTGCTAGACAAGACTGTGAATTCTTAGTGCCTCTGTTGTTGTACAATGATGAGTTTGAGACAGCCAATCCGCTTGGGTCAAAACGCGGCAAACACAAGGTAAGTGCCTTTTATACAAGTGTGTTATCCCTTCCCAGGAAATACCAGGCTAGGCTGGAAAATATCATGCTCACAGCTATGATCACATCTCCGCTTTTGAGTAAATATGGCATCTCAGAAGTTTTGAAGGTAATCAAGGATGATCTGCAGCAGATGTGGACTGATGGACTCACTATCAAGTGCAAAGAGTTTGAGGGTAGGGTCAAACCCTACTTATTCCAAGTTGTAGGGGACAATCTTGGCATTCATGCCATGCTGGGATGTACAACCTGTTTCCGTGCCAACTATTACTGTAGATTCTGTAGAGGCCATCGCTCGTTGCTTCAGAAACAGCCAAAAGAGGATGCCCAATATCTCCGTGATGAAATAAACTATGATACAGATCTTCAAAAGCCCTTGTCAGAATCTGGCTTGAAGCATGCAACAGTTTTGAATGAATTGCCTTACTACCATTCCACCCAAAACTTATGTCCAGATGTAATGCATGATTTTACAGAGGGAGTCTTGCCCCTGGAAATGCACCTTGTTTTGAGTAAACTTGTTCAGAAGGGTTTCATAACACTGGATGAGGTGAACAGTAGAATATCCTCATTCAATTTTGGCTTTGTGGACCGCAAAAACAGACCAAGCCCAATCAGGCAGGCATCACTGAAGAATCCATATTCTGCCAGTGGACAGACATCAGCACAGATGACGTGCCTTGCATACAACATCCCTCTCATGTTAGGAGACAAGATTGATGAGATGTGTGATGAGTGGGAACTCTTACTGTCAATCATTGACATCTTCAAAATCATTATGAGTCCCAGTATCAGTAAGTCTGCCATCTATGTCCTGAAGGCAATGATTGATGATCACCACAGGCTCTTCATGCAGCTCTTCCCTGAAGCTAGTCTAACTCCGAAGCAGCACTTTCTTGTGCATTACCCACGTGCACTGAAACACCTTGGGCCACTGACCCAGTATTCAGCATTGCGTTTTGAAGCAATGCACAGACCTTTCAAGCAGATTGCCAGTGTATCTTGCAACTACCAAAACATTGTCAAAACATTGGCTAACAGATACCAAATGGCACGGTGCTACAGGTCAGTATCAAATCAGTCACTGGATAGCCAAGATATCAATGTGTCACAGCAAGCTGCAGCAATGCTTGGTGATCTACTTGATGATGAGGCACTTTGCGAAAAAATTAACTGTGGAAGGGGAACCGAAGTTACAGTTGCTGGGAAAGTGGACATTCATGGATATGAGTTCCGGGCAGGTGTTGATGTACTTCTATATTGGACTGATGATGATGGACCCACGTTTGGACGTGTTCAGCATATTGTAGTGGTGCAAGAAAAGTTGTATCTGCTCCTTCGGCTGTATCAGACCTTGTACTTCAACAGACACGTTGAAGCATTTGCAGTACAGGTGGGCAGAGAGGAAGCACAAGCTGCTGTTGAATGGTGTGACCTGTTTGATCACAGGCCAGTCAATGCTGTCCAGTCCTATAGTGGAAGAGGGCGCTGCTTGTATATTGTGGTGCACCATTCATTCATCTAGGAACAAGAAGGTACGTGTAGGCAACCCGTTGCAAGCAAGTGATATATTTTTACAACTAGACATTACAGGTGCACTTGCAAATTTTGTCTTAGAGAACAGAACCAAAACAAAGCAAAAGAAAGAAACTGTTATTCCAATTACAATTATATCTATGAATCAGTTCTTAGTGTATCATTCTACACATTTTGATTGAAAAAATAGCTAAGAAGCTAACCTTGATCGATCTGTACTGACTTGCTAACAAATTTTGATTATTCCAATGAAAATTTTACAGTAAATATCTGGTTTGAATTTTTTAACTCGTTATTAACTTCATTGTTTCTGTATCTGAAAATGTGTCTGTTATATTTGCATTCATTCATATTATGTTGTAATTTCTTAAATGTACCATGACTCATGCCAAGTTTTTCTAGCATATGTACTTCATTGAGGCCCCGGAAATGTGCTATTTTTTACCAATGCATGTTCCTGCCTAAAGTGAAAGTTCCTAACTGGATATTATTATATTATAGATGTACTGAAGAAGCTTCGGCTCATGAGTGACCACTTTTCAATTATGGGTTTGCTTTAAATAGGACAAGGGTACAGAAACAGTGAGAATGATTTTCCCCTTCAAGGAATAAACTTGATACTAAAGTCTAACCTGGGGCTGTTTGTGTCATTAATAATGTAAAAAATAATCAGTCATTTACATGTACATTGAAAGTTCAATTATTTTTCATTTATTTATTGTAGTATCATGCTGCAAATCAACAAAGCATGGAACAAGCATCAACGTCGACAAGAAGCCCATCAGTGTTCTCCTTAGATGACTGCTCAGATCTCTCTTGTGTAACAGGAAGTGAGTGGAGTCCCAGACAAAGCCCTTCCCAGCCCAGTTTGGATACGCCACTTTACGACTCCCCAGAATCCAAGAGTCCTGATCAACATCCTCCCCTGAAACGGGTCAAGAAAGTGCATTTCGTAAGTTTATGTATATAGTGGGCTGATACAATTGAAGAGTGGGCATGTCGAGTCACCATCATTCATCAGTTTTTATGCCTCCAACACATAAGGGTGCCGGAGGCATTATGTCTTGGAGTTATCTGTCTGTCAGTATTTCTGACAAGCAGGTCAGGTCAGTTCAAAGGTTATTCAAGTTTTTACTAAAAATACCATTTTATTTCTACATCTGCAGAATGGCTAGTGATATGATTTGGTAGGTACATTTTGGTATGAATGAATAAAGGAATGTTATGGAAAATGTTTGGTTGGGGTTATGGGTTTTAAGCTAGTCTAAGGTCAGTTTCAAGGTTTCATTGAAATTTTTTATCAGAACAAAGTTTGCAAGGAATGCCCAGTGAGTGATTTATGATGGGCTTATTGTAGGAGGTCGGACAGCCAGAGATATACCCACCGACTGCATGCTGTCACATTTCACTTGTTTATTCTGAATTTACTGATCTTTAAAAAAAAAAATCCTTTATCTGTTGCAGAACATTGCTTGTATATTGAGAGAGACCACCATGGGAAGAGCAGCATTAAGGAACATCAATGCTACAAATCTCTGCAGCAAAAGGGACCGGCATACTGTTGTGGATATGTTGACTCAGTACCTGATACGGGAGTATATGGTACCAAGCCAAGCTCATTTGTGAAGGCATCAATGGCCCATGCCATTGTGACAAGCTTTCCTTTCTTAAAAGATCCAGAATCTCCACTTGGCTATGTAAGTCCTGTCCATGAATTGCTTTCCTTAATATATGTGACCTCAGGTATGGCTCAGATCACCACTTTTTTCTGGACTGATTTATGGATTGATTCTTACCACAGCGGGCATTTATTACTTGGAGGTGCCTTAATTCTTAGGTTGTCCATCCATACCTCCATCTGTCCCTACCCCATAGACCCCATTTACAAGAAAGTGAAATTTTATGAGAAGTTTCTGTTTGAGCCAGAAGCAATAAGCTACTTTAAGGTCTAAATCAAATAAATTATGTGTTTATGCAATAACTTTTGGAATACTGGATCATATTATTTTGTGTAACTTGCTATGAAGCTTCCTCAATTTTGTTATTCTTGTATTTATTATATTGGAGATGCTCAATCAATTGCATGTTGTATCACATTATCACAAGCATTATAAGAGCATTATATCTCTGGCAATAGTAAATTTGACAGTAGACAGGCCTGAAAAGCTTACAAATAATGAAAAGCTAATATGGCATCAATCACTAAATCGTGCAATATTTTTGTTTATTTTTACCACTTGTTTATAAGTTATATTATCCAGTAATGACACATCTCTTAATATTTAGACTTTTGTCTGCATGCCATTGAGTAATGGATATTCACAGAATTATCCATCATTCACTTTGTTTTTGCAATGACTTGATGACATTGCTGGAATATAACAGTGTGCAGTTAGAAATAGGTACTTAAGAGGACAAACCTTGTTATTGCAAACACTGACATATGTAACAAAATATGTAAATGTACAGTTTACACTGGAATTTTATTGTGCTTTTATTTGATTATTATTAATGTTTAACAAATGTTGTTGAGCATTACTGTTTTTGAAGTTGAATTATGAAGGAATTTTAATTTATTTGAGCAGGAGGCCTGGTACTGCGTGGGGGCCAAGGGACGGCCAGCAACAGGCTACCTGGAGGAGCATCTGAGGTATGTCAGAAAAAAGGAGAAGTCCCTGAGGGTACCAGTAGCTGAAGACGAGGCAGAGTCTCAAAAGCAAGGTATTCTGGCTACTTTTTCATATAGTTAAAGTTATGAGTTATTCAGATCCGTCTGATGAAGTCATGCTGTGCCATAACAAACTGGTGGGGCATGAGCAATGCCAACTAAAACCCCCCTTCCAATACAATCATCAAAAACTTGTTGATACATGCTAATTGTTGATTGTTCTGTTGCATTATATCCAGGAGATACTGATCTTGAGTCTGTGAACGATGATAACATCACGACAATGGAAGAATGGCTGCGTAACAACAAGGAGCCAGAGGACATGGTGAAGGACTACATGAAACAAACAGCAACAAAAAGACATGACTGGATCAAGAGAAGTGACTGTTGTGTGAAGAACATTCTTACCACATATCCCAGACTTCTCGATGCTGGAATGGTATGTGGACCTTGATTTTTCTTCTGCATGTGACAAGAAAGGACATTAAATTAAACTAGAGTCGCATGTTTTGAGAAGTAACTTTTTTGTTTTTTGGTTGCATGGGCAGGTTTACTTTAGCAGTCTCCTTAAAGGGATCGTTTAACAATCTGAGATACACGGTCCTACAGAAATCGTGCATCCCTATTGAACCGATAATTGTTAGTGTGTACCATTCAAATCCTTGCAAAATGGTAAAGAGAAGATGCAAATGAAAGATATCCTACCTTTCATCTGGCTTCTATAACTATCCTAACAATTACAGATTGAAGGAGATTTTGCAGAATTGTTCCCAGAGAAAGCAAACGCACTGTACCAGAAGTGGCCCACATTCTGTAACAAAGTAGTGGACTTCACCGAGAAAACTGGCAACTGGAGAAGTGCAAGAGCCGAATTCGAAAACATTCATGACCCTGGGAAACTCAGTCTTGGTATGTGGTGTCAGAACACACATTTGACAGTATTAGTGAAAATGACTTGAGAGAAAGTCAAAAGAATTTATTTCAATTACACTATATGATGTTTATTTTTGTGGCCAGGACCAAACATTGAGTCTAATATCCCCCCTGTAAGGAATTGAACTGAAATAAATAACAGTGCTCTGAAACATATAATACATGTACAACATATGATAAAAACATGATTCCATGACAAAGGTTTAGCATACTTTTACTTGCTTGTTTTGTTTGTTTGCTTTTTGGGGTGGGGATGGTGGTTTAAAGCTCATTGGGAAGGCTATGCTGAAGTTTGTGCAATTTTGATTTCTTTACACAGAAAGCTGAGCTCCAAATTACTGACTGACATTTACGTTGAGTGATTTTACCCATATTTGTAGAAAATAATTGTTGTATTCGAACGTTTTTTTTAATTTGCTGTATATAACTGTACATTTTGTAAGATGTTCCATAATTGACCTGTTTGCTGTTGCACCTTTTCTTCATATGTAATTGGGACTTAATTACTTAACTCTTTCATTGTTTCCCTCTTTTTAGAGGAAAAGAGCAATCTTGGATTCTACATGCTCCCAGTCTTGTTCCGAGGAAGGAAAGATTCCAAGAGAGGAACGTACACCACTGCAGAAACATTGTCGTCCTTCATTGACGTTCAACCAGTAAGTATATGTGCTGGGGAGGTGGTAAAGTAATGACATGTAAGGCATATATTTTGGTTTGTGTTTAAAATCTTGCCATAGTAATCATATTTCATTACAAACAAATTCAATAGTTAATTTGTTAAGAGTTTCAAACCTAGGACAACTGATGAAATTGAGGTTGAAATGCAATACCTATGTTCTTACCAGATAAGGCATTGCCATAACATTTTATTTGTGTAAAACTTGAAAAGCAACCATTTTCAAGTTCCTAGTAATGGGCACGCTGGTCCCCAAGGAGGCCCTGCAGGGGCAACACTAGGCGCTTTAATCTTAATAAGTCAGTTCGTCATTATCTGTGGTACAACTACAAATGGCCTCAGATTTGTCATCACATCGCATTTCACTCATGAATGCAAGCAAGTCCTTTAACCTGCAAATGACATGTGAAAAATGCATGCTTATATTAACAGGCTGTATATGCCTTCCAGCTTAGTTGATGTAATGCTCTGAACGTGACCAGTTTGGGTACAGTTGACCTTTGCCGCAGGGATATTTAAGAATACCCAGTAATGTTTTGATGGGACAGGGATGAACATGCATAAACAAATTTGGGTGTCCTGTAGGTGATTGTGGATTCATAAGCAGAAGCATTCGACAAGCATCAAATATATATATATCAATCCATATAATTACAAATGATTTCTTCTTGATTTCTCTTTGGACTACAGGAGGTTCTCGACATCCAGACTTATGTTGATAACATTGATGAAGCAGTCAGGTCACAGCCATTTGTTGTTGTGCGTGGGAACATTCTCACACCAATACAGGCGTACGTCGTAGTAGAGAGGAGGATACTTCCTGCCGCAACACTGCTTAAAGCAGTCGACCTGTGCTTTAAGGCACTTTATGTGATGGATATCGAATATCAGCCGCAAAGCTGTTCTGTTTGGAAATTTCTCCAGATTGTGGTGTTCCAGTTTACCGATGGGGAGCATCTTACACCAAAGCTGCGGGAGGTCCGAGCCTTCATGAACATGCCATAAGCCATCATGATGTGTTCACGCCAAGGATGATTACTGGTGATATATTTCCTACAGATGAAACTGACACATCATCGTTTAGCACATTTTGGCTACTTGAACCAGTTTATTTTGGGAGAAAAAAAACTGGAAAAAAGTATTATTTTGGACAAAATAACCTTAAAGACAAACTGTTATGAGTTGGATTCAGCACATTATTTTACATAATTTAGACATGTTTGTGTAAGACTGAAGATTTGAGGGTGGGGTGAGGATCGCTGAATAATATAAAAAAAAGAGTGAATTTATACACAGCAGAAGTCTTTGTGTACATTTTAAAAATGATAAAGGCCTAATTGTTTTATCCCAATCATTGCTTAACATCCCCACCTTGAAAGTTTAAGAAAACAAATGAATATATGCCAAGTATAAATACAAAACATATTATTGGCTATAAATCTTTTGCACTGGCGTATACAAATGCTTATCGTGTTTGGTCTTAATCCCAAGAGTACTGTTTCATAACTCGTACATCAAAATGATATATTTCTTCATAAAACATGAGCTATGATATTTTCTGCGTTTAAAACAGCAAGTGGGGTATATGATTGTAAATTACATATACCATTAATTTTCATGTAATGTGTATCGTCCATTGACCCTACGCTGAACTCTCTGCTGAATGGACTGCATGCATTAATTTACATCGCGCAAAGCAGAAGTAGAGAAGTCAACATTTTCATCTACATTTTGCAAAATTGTATTGATATTATTGATAATATCAATAAAATCAATCAAACTGAGTATAGCAGGTAGGGTCAATTGATTTTTGTTGTCTTTAATCTAATCAAAAAGTTATAGTAGGCAGTGTGTATCCTTGTTATTTGATCAGTACCTGTTCACCATCACAGATAGCCAAACTTTCATGTGGTACTTCTGCACATGTCAAATAATCTAGAGGGATTTGAATTTATTTCCTCTTTTTTTTTCACTTCAAAAAAATGTGTGCATGTGTAACACTCTAAGGCAGAGTATTGGTGTGTCAGGATAAATGAACACTATGCCACACCCACAAAATATATATGATGCACATATTCATGTATGAAATCAGAGTACATGGGATACATACAGTGTACATCAAAGTTGTCATGCTGCACCAAAAGGGGCTATATTTGCATTTACTTTTTTTAAAAGGTTGTATTTTTTTCACCAAAAATTGTAATGTTGTAGTTGATGTTAACAAGTTTTGTTTTTACGTTTCTGATGAAAACAACAACATGTGTTTACTGTGTATGTTATTTGTGTTTCAGCTAAGCAATTATTACCCTTTAGATGAGAAAAAGAGTTGAGCAAATAGATGTTATGGAAAAAATGTTGAGCAATGATTATCCAACAGACGAATTAAAGAGTTGGGCAAATGGATATTGTGGAGAAATAGTTGAGCAATTATTACCCAATAGATGGTTGTTTTGATAGTTGGGCAAATGGATATTGTGGAGAAATAGTTGAGCAATTATTACCCAATAGATGGGTGTTTTGATAGTTGGGCAAATGGATATTGTGGAGAAATAGTTGAGCAATTATTACCCAATAGATGGGTGTTTTGAGAGTTGGGCAAATGGATATTGTGGGGAAAAAGTTGAGCAATTATTACCCAATAGATGGGTGTTTTGAGAGTTGGGCAAATGGATATTGCGGAGAAATTGTTGAGCAATTATTACCCAATAGATGGGTGTTTTGAGAGTTGGGCAAAGGGATATTGCGGAGAAATTGTTGAGCAATTATTACCCAATAGATGGGTGTTTTGAGAGTTGGGCAACTGGATATTGCGAAGAAATTGTTGAGCAATTATTACCCAATAGATGGGTGTTTTGAGAGTTGGGCAAATGGATATTGTGGAGAAATAGTTGAGCAATTATTACCCAATAGATGGGTGTTTTGATAGTTGGGCAAATGGATATTGTGGAGAAATAGTTGAGCAATTATTACCCAATAGATGGGTGTTTTGATAGTTGGGCAAATGGATATTGTGGAGAAATTGTTGAGCAATTATTACTCAATAGATGGGTGTTTTGAGAGTTGGGCAAATGGATGTTGCAGAGAAATTGTTGAGCAATTATTACCCAATAGATGGGTGTTTTGATAGTTGGGCAGACTGGGAGTTGGGTAAAAACTGGTTGGGCATTTAATTAACCAACATTAAACTTACTCAAAAGTTGGGCAAATAGAAGGTTGGGCAATATCTAACTGGGTAAAATTGGTTGGGCAAGAAATTACCCAACTGAAAATATAACCAACTGTTAGGCAATTGTAGAGTTGGGTAAAATATGATGGGTCACCAACTGATGGGCAATTTAATTTGCCCAACCACATAGCAAACTGATTACCCAACATCAGTTGGGCAGATTTTAACCAATAGTTGTGTGGACCGTATGTTGCTCAGTGTTGGTTAAAAGTTGGGCATTTTTTTGCCCAACTATTTTAAGTGTGTAGACTTCAGCAATCATTGCACATCCCTTTTCGACGACTGCCTTTCTTCTGTCTTGAACTGATTTCCTGCGTGTAGGCCTACGTTTAAATACAGACATAAATGGAGTTATATATTCGACCAACGGCATTAATGAATTATTTTAATGCTACTCTGAGTATTTTGTGGAGTCCCGAATGGCAGTTACAACTTTAAAGGCGAAAGAACAAACAATGCTGACTACTGATTGACCGCCGGGAGCCGTGTCGCTGGGAGCTGCATCACTACTCGCGTGGTCATCGATAGCTATGTATCGTCGAGCGCTTGAGACATGGAGTCGGGATCGTATCGTCGAGAATCGCTTTGCCAGTCGCGTATACATAACATGAGGAAAATTCTTGTTTGTGAATCTTGTCCCATGCATAAACTCTGCAGGTAGGCCAACGTAACCGGCAGAGTCAATATGAACTACTAGTAACTGAACGTGTGGTCGGCCACCAAATTTTTTCTCCCCCCCCCCCTTTCCCCTGCGCTGCACTTTCCTTTTTCGTTCAATGAACAACTGTTTCGGCGATATACATGAATATGTACTCGTTTGTGATTCAGCCGAGGAGAAACATGAAAGACACCAAGTAAATTCTGTTTTTTCCTTTTGCTTAAACTTTAATCCAGAACTTGTAATTGTAGTTATTTTGGGGTCTTGTGATGTAGTTGGTTAGGAGAGAGAGAGAGAGAGAGTAACAAAGAGACATACATCATCATGGACAGGCGCGGATCTACGGGGGGGGTTTAGGGGGTTTAAACCCCCCCCTTGGGCGGCCCAAAAAAAAAAAAAAAAAAAAAAAAAGGGAAAAAAAAGAGAAAAAAAAGAAAAAAAGAAAGAAAAAAGAACGCACGCTGGAGAGAAACCCTTTCAAGTGCAAATATTGTGAGAAGATATTCAACTCATCTGGTAACTTAACCAAACACATGATAACTCTGGATATAACTGTGTATTGAACTGTTACTTGATTTAAAAAGACGTTATCATGCACTGCTTTTTATGGTCTCCATTGTGTTAATAGATGCCAGGAAAACATCACTTACGGGGTTCAAATAAACACCCCCAAAAAAATCGGCTCGCCGCTTCGCGGCTCGTGGACGATGCTCCGCATCGTCATTATTTTATTTAACTGTTACTTGATTTAAAAAGATGTTATCATGCACTGCTTTTTATGGTCTCCATTGTGTTAATAGATGCCAGGAAAACATCACTTACGGGGTTCAAATAAACACCCACAAAAAAATCGGCTCGCCGCTTCGCGGCTCGTGGACGATGCTCCGCATCGTCATTATTTTGGTCAAACCCCCCCTTAGCAAAAAGCTAGATCCGCCCCTGATGGAGAGAAGCTGAGAATAAGGGCATGGTCCTTTAATTTCCGTTAAGTTTTAGTATTTAGTGTTTCGAATTAATTCGGTCTAAAGTATGTAAACTAACCCCATTTTATTAATATGCTTATGTTCCAATGTATAATGTATAATGCTCCAGTAAGACTATGTAATGAAATTGAAATGTTCTGTGATAGACATGGTTCCAACACTCTCAATTCTGACTCACTCAATATGGTCTTACCAAAACCTAATACTGAACTATTCAAGCAATCTTTTAGATATTCAGGCCCGAAAACATGGAATTCTCTCTCAAATGAAATGCAAAATCATCATACTCTTTCCTCTTTCAAAAATAGTTATAAACGCACATTTTTCTGAAATAAAAAATTCAGTTTTACATGTTTTGGCCCGCCGTACTATCATGATAATCGTTTATTTAAGTTTGTTTAGAATTCATATTATGTAATATATTTATATTTATGTATTTATTGTATATTGTATTGTAGATGCTTTTTTTATGTATAATATTTATCTAATTCTAACCATGGGGATTCTTAACCGTCTTTATTGTTGCTATTATATTTTTTCACTCAACAAATAAGATTGGTCATTCATTAACTTCTTTCAAACGAATTTATAATATTGAGATTTTCTTGCATTTTAAAGCCTTATTTTGTGTATTATTTTTTACTGATGTAATGAAAAGAATCCCATTGGTTAGAATTGGAAATGTTTAATCATGTTAACAGAACATCGATGAAAAACAGCTTTGCTGATTCGATTATTTCTTTTTTTATCCTGTATAAATATGTCAAATAAATTAAAAAAAATAAAAAATCCTCTCATCGTACAGACCAGGCAGGCCAGTCGCGCCGGTGCCCCAAATCGGAAACTGAGGAGGCAGGGTTGGGCTGGTGGGTCAGATATACATGTACATGTTTGATGGGAGGGGTTTCATTCACCCCTTACTCTGGTGGTGCCTCTTGTAACATGTGTTAGATTTCAATTTAATTTGTAAACTCAATGTTTGAAGTTGAATATTTGTAGCATATAGCAAATTTGTTGTGTGTAAGTCGTCTGATTTGTGCGGTTAAATTATGCTCAAGCTGATGCTGCAATTATTGAAATACTTACTGGAAAGTTAAAAGCAAAATAATGGTTTTCGATTTTGGTTCCTTATATATGCAAAACAGCCAGCATTTAAAATATTTTGTTTGGAGAATGATAGGTGCTTTTTTCGTTATTTTTCTGAATTATCAATTAGTAATTAGGGAATTTTCCACTGAACTGCAAACCTGACAAAACGAAATCGTTATTCCTCAGCATTGGTAACAAATAGAAACGAGATGAGAAAGAAAATGAACGCCATGACGACCAAAGGTACAATGAATCGTGCGCGACATACACATATCATCATTATCCATTCAATGAGCCATGGCATGAACACCGCTATTAACCTAATTGAATTCTACTATATGGTTAGGATAGTAGATGATCATAAACTGATAAATGCAGAGTTGAGAAAGTGCAGGCAAATAACAATGTAGGCATGTGATTTGTATCAATTACTCAAAAACAATCTCCGCCATTCGAGGCCAATTGAATATGTAATGCTAAAATACAAAAAAATCAACAACAGAGGAAACAAAAGAATAGAAAGAAATGGTCTCCAAAGTCTACGACGTCATTATATCATTAAAACAAATAATTTAAATATGACAATGATGAAACTCAATTTATCAAGGCTAATACTAATATCAAATATCAAATTCTTTATTTATGAAGGCATGCAATTGACATGAGAAAAATAGAGAGAAAAAAGAAAATGGCCTCCAATAAGAGGAGGGCACACGAAAAGAAGAAGAAATTTAATAAAAAGAAGAAGACCAAGGGTATATTAAAAAGGAAAAAAAGATTAAATTTAATAAGATAATGAATGATGTATAGATGAAGAATAAAAGACCAAGGGTGGTGGTGGGAGAGCATGAAGATGGGAGGGAGATGACGAGAATAATTCGAAAGAGAGATAAAATGATTCGTTGGTGGAAGAGCAAGAGAGACATGGAGACAGGCATACGGAGAGAAAGGGAGAGACAGAAAAAAATTAGAGAAGGCACAGAGAAAGACGGACAGAAAGACATGGACATTCGACATACTAGAGAGAAAGAGAGAGGGTAGAGAGAACCAGAGAGATAAGAAATGGATGCCCTAAGGGATGTTGATAGTTGCATTGTGTATTGTATTGTGCCCCAGCCCCCCCCCCCTCCCCTGTGAAATCCTGGATCCGCCCATGATCATTACCAATATCACCATTTGAAGGTTCGATTGTGTTGTTAGCTTGATCAGGGAGGTGAAAGAAAAGGAGGCGAAACTCTTGTAATTTATTCAAACGCATTCTTGAGTTCTAAAGCGTAACAATGGGATGTGTAACATTCCACTTGGCTTTGAAGTTCCATGCTCCGAACCGCGCTTCCACTGCGGGGACTTTCGGAAGCCAGGCACCAGTTTTACATTTTTTACAAAATATTAAATAACCGGCAAAATTTCAGTGTAAATCGAAAACTTTATATGGGGATTTTATTGGGAATAGTACATCAAACACATTTTCAAATTTAGAACTCCGTCCTTCCTTTAATGTGTGTGCCAGAGTTGGTAAAAGAAAAATTACATCCTGTCAAAAACTCAATATTTTAGGATGATGCGCTAATTTGTGCATGCTTTAATGTCCCATTATTTGATCAATGATTTACGATCTTCAATAACATTAAGTTTGCTAATGCGTGTTTTCGCGTGTTTTTTGTATTTTTCAAGTTTAAAAAAGGATGAAATTACACAAGTTTGTGTTCGCTTGTTCTACTCTTTACACATTCAACAATGGATGAGAAATCATTGGAAGGGACAGCGAACAGTTGCTGTGATACCATTTTCTGATGTAGGAATTCTAAATCCTGAAATTGCATGCGCTCTTTTATCTCACCACCTGGTCAACAGTTGCAGATTAGCGCATAACTGTTCGGCGGCTTGGAGCATGGGGTCAAAGGAGAGCGGCTTGATTCCAGTCCTTCTCTATCACGTCCCTGGCTTGATGGATAAACGGAGCTCAAACTATAACCAACCACGGACTACGCGCTTCTTGATATAGACCTGCGCATGTGTGTATAGTATACAAATAACGCATGTCCCAGAGTGCAATAGCGGTGAATGCAGTACACCCCAAGTCTCTTTAGATTGGTGCCGCTCTGTGAACGAGCCGCTTGCGGCGAGTTTACAGTGCGCACCATCTGAAGAAACCGAGCGTACACTGCATTTACGTTTCGCACAACAGGGTCAAGTGCGTTATTTGTTTTTATAAAATAGCGACACAAATAGCAACAAACGAAACTTTAAAAGATCTTAAGTTAGAGTCTACGAGTACGAGAGCTCGATCTAGATCTAGAGTTATGTTGGTTCTAGACTACGACCTTGCAGGCTTACCAAAAAGTCAATGGGATTCCTTGCCTTGATTAAAAATAAAATCCATACATTACAGTGGGTCTAGAGACGAGTCTACATCAGACAGCTGAAATTCCTGGCTTCATTATAAAATCCATAAGTCAAAACAGGCCTAAATCCAAGGCAAAAATGAAATAAAAATTTGCTTTTTAATAATACCCCGCTCTAGCTAGCTAGCTAGAGCTAAGCTACGCGTACGTTGCTCTGGGGATCATGGTGGAGCGTACAATATTAGCTACGCGTAGCCTACATGATTGCAATGCACTCGAGGCCGAGGGAGCACGTACTACACGTACGCGCTGGATCTCTATGGTCACGTGTATTATAACTTTTTTTGCGCTTTTTCTGCACTCATTTCTGCAAAATCGTGCTTGCATCAAAAATTTGTCAATGTCATGTGACGCGTATTGACAACGATTTTCCAGAAATGAGTGCAGAAAAAGCGCAACAAAAAGTTATATTGCACGGCGCGTACGTGACCATGGAGATCCAGTGCGCGCGCGTACGCGTAGTACTAGTACGCTCCCTCGAGTGCATTGTAGGCTATAGGCTACGCGTAGCTAATATTGTACGCTCTATATCCACCATGATCCCCAGGCCCAGCGCAGCGCAGCGTACGCGTAGCTAAGCTCTAGCTAGAACGGGGTATTATTAGAAAGCAAATTTTTGTTTTACTTTTGACTTTTGGATTTTATAATGAAGCCAGGAATTTCAGCTGTCTGAAGTAGACTCGTCTCTAGACACCCTATGCATTTTATTTTTAATCAAACAATGAATCCCGTGGACTTTTTGGTAAGCCTGCAAGGTCTTAGACCCTCATTTTATTTCTAGAACCAACATAACTCTAGATCTAGATCGAACTCTCGTATACTTAAGATCTAAACTTTTGTTTGTTGCTGTTTGTGTCGCTATTTTATAAAACACAGGGGCGGATCTAGCTTTTTGCTAAGGGGGGGTTTGACCAAAATAATGACGATGCGGAGCATCGTCCACGAGCCGCGAAGCGGCGAGCCGATTTTTTGGGGGGTGTTTATTTGAACCCCGTAAGTGATGTTTTCCTGGCATCTATTAACACAATGGAGACCATAAAAAGCAATGCATGATAACGTCTTTTTAAATCAAGTAACAGTTAAATACACAGTTATATCCAGAGTTATCATGTGTTTGGTTAAGTTACCAGATGAGTTGAATATCTTCTCACAATGTTTGCACTTGAAAGGGTTTCTCTCCAGCGTGCGTTCTTTTTTCTTTCTTTTTTTCTTTTTTTTTCCCTCTTTTTTTTTGGGGGGGGGGGGGCCGCCCAAGGGGGGGGGGGTTTAAACCCCCTAAACCCCCCCCCCCGTAGATCCGCGCCTGAAACAAATAACGCACTTGACCCTGTTGTGCGAAACGTAAATGCAGTGTTCGCTCGGTTTCTTCAGATGGTTCGCACTGTCAACTCGCCGCAAGCGGCTCGTTGCACAGAGCGGCACCAATCTAAAGAAACCTCGCGCGTACTGCATTCACCGCTATTGCACTCTGGGACGTGCGTTATTTGTATAATATACCTCTCTTTAGAAATCTAGCCATCTGATTGGTCAAAATTGCAGTTGTGATTTTAGCCGTAAAGAGATGAATGATAGTAATGGTCAATAGTTGCGATCCCCATTAGAAGTTCCCCGCCTCCCCTGGGGAAAATAACGTGTAAAAACACGTTAATTTTACCTTTTTGGGGAGATGCCCCCCCCCTGGCGCTCAAGGGGGGGGGGGGGGGGGGGGGGGGGGTGCGAATTTTCAAATTTTCGAGTGCCCATAAAAAAAATAGTGCTCACTTCTTCCCCTCACGAATTGGGCCCCCTCCCCCTACCGCCGGCTGGATCCGCCCCTGTCTGAATATGCTCTATTTTTTAAATTTAAATTATGTTTCGTCACCATTCCTCATGATTTGCTCATAAAAAGCAATATAATCCGACCTCAACTCACAACGATCTTTCTCTCTCTCCCCCGTTTTCTCGAGATGATATAAAGAGGAAGCTATTGTATTACAATTTCAAAAAAAATTTGATCGTGGCACGGTGTCATTATAAACTTTAATCGAAGACTTAAATGGCACTAATAATACTGTAATTTCCATTTAAATGCGTATATACATTTATTCCATCATAGATACACACAGAAACGTACGTAAAAGATTATTAGAAATACATGTAGTATTCATTCAAGAAATAAAACATCATTCATAAAATAATTATGTAAGTGTGAAGCAGGAACATTAGCTTCATACATTAAAATAAAGCATAAAGAGAACAAAGACAAAAACAAATGAAAAAAATATATATATATTAAAAAAAATAAAAAAATTCTGTTCCTTCATGTAAGAAGAAAATGAATGTGAAACGAAAAAAAACAGTTGAGGAAAATGAAAAACGTTGTACGTTAATTTTGGTTGAAAAAATTATTCTAAAAAATCTGATGTAATATTTTAAAATGTAAAGTAAAGAAAACGTATATTCCTGTTTATATATATCACTCATGATACAAACCTGGTTAGAACAATACCATCTGCTGTTTTCGATCGCGTCTAATCATAAGCACCATAAAGCAAATGTAATCAGCATTAACAAAAAGAGATATAGACATCATATGATAAGGCTACACTTATTGCATAACTCTATGAGGTATAGTCAGTTTTTGGCTTTCGGGCAAGAACAAAATGGCCGAAATGTGGCACACCTCGTTATCACAATGATTGTTAGTGCAATAAACACTATAGCAACTGTGAATTATAATTATTAGGAAACATCTTCTTATCAAAAAGTAAAAACTAGACGTGACAGATGTTCTTAAATGCAGCCATGTTTTCAAATTTTGATTTCTTATTAAATAATCAAGTTTACAGGTATTTCGTTAAATTTCGATAAATTCATCTAAGTTATTAGATTCATAAGAACAATCTTATTATTCAAAATGCATTAAATCAAGAAATGTTAAAGCTATACTACAATATTTCCGAACCCAACCAATTATCATGGAAATTTTCAAATAGTCTTTAACAGTTTCTACAATTAAAATACTATCATTTTAATGAATATAACTAACTAATAACCACCTTTTTTTTAACAACACCCTTGTATGATAATTAAAGATTGCCAAAATCCCTTAAATCCCCACTTTTAACATTAAAAAAAAAAAGTATAAAAACAATTACATTTTTTTTTAAATTGAGAAGATTTGCAGTGGATCTTTGGATGGTTATTATGGTTGTGTAACGGGGCGGAGCAGAACATCATGAATCTAAGAGAAAAAGAAATCAAGAATAATATCATCATCATTGAATGCAAGTATCCAAAGCAACAGAATAGCATAGTGGGTATATGGCATTCATTATTCATCCATTTCCTTCTCCCTTTTCTGTTTTCCACTCTGTTCTCTTTTTGAGATTTTTTTTTCATCGTTTGAAAGCATTCGATGGTGGGGGAAGGGTGCCCCCGTGCCCCCTGTAGCTACACCACTGGAAATGGATATCAAATCATATTATGGTCAGACTTCTTTTAGGCTCTTCAGACAATATAGATTGTGGTACTCTAGAACTTCATGGAAAGAGTTTTGGAAAGTGCTACCGTTCAGTGGAGGTGATAGCTAATAACCATTGTCGCATTACATGTAAAGGATAACTGGCTTAGACGTGTGTTAAACCACTTTATTACTTGATGTTTTCCGCCACAATAATTTTTCAATGACGTCATTGACCGAAGTGTATAAGATTCATGAGATATCTTTTGAAAGTTCAGTATTAAATGAAATATGCCAAATTCTCCGATATAAGTTTATAGCATAGATTACATTGAGGCTGAAGGCTTCCTAGCGCTAAAGCTTGTCATATTTTTTCCTTCAAAGTATCACCTTTTAATTAGTGGTCTAATCGTACAAATCTGTACGATGCAAAACGATTCCGCCTGCCTAAAACCAGAAGGGTGCCAATTTTGTGCACAGGTGTATCAGGTAACATTCCCCTAGTTCTCAGCAGAATTATTTTACTGCACAATGTTATCAGGAACTCTTGATTAATCACTTTGTCTTTACCTGTACATGTTTAGGAGTGTTTAGAATGTATTCCACTACATCTGCTATATCTTCAGCCTCAAGTTGCTGTAAAACAAAGACAAAAATTATTAGGTTCAAAGGATATTTATTATTATTATTATTATTTTTATTGTTATTATTATTATTATTACTATTGTTGATGAGATAACCATAATTATTATTATATCCTGCATCAAAAATTTGTTGGCTTTTGATTGGTTGAGAGGTCGTCACATGACCAGAAATATTTGACCTATTTTTAGAAAGTACTATATGAGAGTACTATTTTGGTTTACTATTTGGGAGTTGAAAAAAAAAAGTGATATTTTTTTTTTAATTGAATCAATTTTTTTTTGATTGAATCAATTTTTTTTTTTCAAATCTTAATTTAATGAAAACAAAATATTTTAAATCTTTTTAGATAAAAATTGACATTTTGTTTGTTCTAACAATTTTTTTTTTTTTTTTTAAATAAATTTTTGATGCAGGATATAAAACAAATATACCATGCCTTCTATTCGAGGTACTGGTTAAACTATGGGCCTCAGTGACAGCTTGAAAGACATGACAAGGGGAAAAAAGATTTTACAATTTCAAACAGGCCGTAGATGGCGCCATTGACCTTACCTTTTCGAGAAGAGGAACCGTAGATTTCGAAACATCTCCGAACATGCCGGAATAGAAACCAGTATTCCCTTGTCCAGGTGATATACCCTATTGGAGAAACAAATAAAAAACGGACTTAAAATAACAATAAATATGGTGTCTACCAAAATCTACAAATTGTGTACAGTTGGAACAACATCAATGAATAATGACGTATACTAAAGAAAGAATATGCACTAATAGACGTTACGATGAGATTTCATTTTCATTAGCAGAAAATCTAAATTACAGAAATGTAGATGAAGTTCGGATGTTGTGCGGCATTTGTTTACAGCCCCCCTCGAAAACAGGGGCTACCCTGTTTAAAAAAATGGAATAAGATATAAATAAATAAATAAAAAATAAATAGATACATAAATGTTCTGCTTCGATTCATAATGGACTGACAAGAAATATAAGTAGACGTATACAAGATGTAGAATCTATTACAGTAAGATTTAGAAAGAGTTAGAAACAGAGAGAGAGAGAGAGAGAGAGAGGGGGAGGGGATATACGAAATAATCAAATAGCTATAGCAAAATAAAATATATCTGTAAACAGCCGAGAGACATCGTAGCTATTTGAAACCCATATTATTGTATACTAATATTTTCCTTTGCATTGACCCATATAATACCTCGTAAAATAATTGTACTTCGTGACACCATATACATTTTCTAAATCGTGATAGTAGGTCCCCTTTACGATACAAGAAAATGAGCCGTGGAGATAAGTGGCAAATCGAGGGTTCAGTGACATAAAGACGTAACTCCATATTTTTCCAAAATAAGTATTTAATATCAAAATGTTCAGGAAAATGTAGGCTTTCCAAGTAACGCAAAGACTTGACTCCACCCAAGACCCCCATTGAAGTCAATGGCTAATGAAACATAGACCGCTTTTTCTCAAAATGAGTTACATCTTTGTGTCACTGACCCCTCGTAATGGTTGCCTCAAATTACCGATATTCTAATGTTCGAGTTGATTCCTCTGAGTTCTTGTCTGAAGCCTTCTTGGATGGCCATCAGCATCACTTTGGTCGCTCCGTAGAAGTGCATATCACTGTTCGGTGTCCACTTGTATGCGGCAAGACTGAATAAAAAAGTTAAAATTAAATGACGTGGTGGATTAAATCGTGAAACTTCGTCCTGTTTGGGGCCACAAGGGCGTTTACTCACAATTACATTTTACACAGATATTATAATGCCCTATCAAAGGGTTTAGAAACGTACAGGTAAGCTTAGGGATATATTGATGATTTTAGGTTTGACATTGTGAAAATGATTTACGCAGAATGTATATACATTATACAACGGCAGTCTAAATCTTGGTATACACCGATTCGGGCGACTTCTGGTGGAAGTGCGCCCTCATAAGGTGACGCCATAACTGGGGGGCGTCTGACTGCTCTCTGTACTGTCAGCTGGATCGGAGAAGCCCCCCAGTTATAGCGCCGCCACCGGCGGGCAGGTACATAAAACCCCCAAACCGAATCGGTGTATACTCGTACACTGTCTTTTTTTTTTTGGGGGGGGGGGGGGGGGTGGGGGGGGGGGGGGAGGGGTTGACGGACAAAAAAAAATCATGTAGTGAAAAATGGCTCTAAATAATAAAATTTAAACAGGGTGCCACAGGGTGCGAGAACCCCAGATTAAGGTCCTTCCAAAAAAGAAGAAAACAATGAACCTAAGGCAAATTCAAAAGCCTTGTCCATCACCTATTAAAATGTACGAATATTACAATGTTGTATTGCTACCTTATCCGAACGTGATTTCTATGGGGCATTCAGTCAGGTATTGAAATCGTCGATTTTTCGAACGTCTTTGCTATCATGTAGCTCATGGTTATAATTTTGTTTTTTCAAAGACGAGGTAGATGACTCGTTATAAAACGTAGATCATATGCCATCCTGTTGCCATAGTTACCTGACTAGATTAATTAGGACGCCATCATCCACTCCATTCTTCTTCATCAAGTTGACGGCTTCCCGACAGCAGTAGAGCGTTCCTAAAACATTCACCTGTATGGGAGAACATGACATTCAGAAATCACTACAGAATAATGAGTTTGTGGGACTGTTTGAGCAGATTTATTAACCTAATTTAGAGTGGTTTAATCACTAGACTGGGAATGCAAAGGTTGTGCGTTCGAGCCCCGGCATGGCACTAAAAATGTCATTGAGCAAGACATTTTATCTTCACTGCTCCTCTCCACCCAGGTGCTAAATGTGAACAGGTAGGATGCTTCCGAAGGTCAATGTAGCTGGATTAGCTTTTCAAAATTAGAAATGTGATGTGATTGGTACAAATGAAATGAAATGACTTGGTGTTTAAAACAAACATCTACTCCTGCAACATCATTTTACCGTTCGGTGACTTTCAAGCAAGCTGTATTTAGAACAATGCTTTGTAACAAGTCAAGAACCATCTCCAGTTTCATCAATCCACTTCATAGATATTTGGGACCTTTATTTGATGCAAAGTAATGTGCGCCTTTTAGAATAAATGTTCTCTGTTTTTAATTTTCTCAATATACAACTTCCAGACCCTCCTCTCTTCTCTACCTTTGCTTTCTTTTTCCCCCTTTTTTTCCCTCTTCTTTTCTTTTTCTTTTGTGTGTTTGTTCGTTCTATGTTTGTGTGTGTTTTGTATACTGTTGTACTTGTTATGTGTTTAAATGTTGTGTGGGGCGGGGGTAGTAGGTGTTTTCTAGCTTTTTCTATATATATATTTGTCTCTAAAGGAAATTTAAGAGGAAAACAAAATATTGTGGAAAAGTAATAATTTGAGATTTATAATCAAACTGGTCGAGAAAATAGTACAAACTTTATTTGCGATTTTTTAATTTTTTTTTGGTGAAAATATAATTTTGTTTATGTGAATATTTTTCATCTGTAAATGTCTAACTTTAGTTGGAACCTTGTATGTAAATGTAAAAGGTCATTTGCAAATTTATTAAGACCTATGTCAAAATAATTTTTGTTAGTTTGTATACAATGTAATAAATTATGGACAATTTTTCTTTATGAGAGAAATGAATAAAAACCTATGAAAAAAAACATGAACAAAAACATCGCTTCCACTGCTGGAATGTATTTTCATTAGTGATATCTTTCGGTGAAAGCGTACATAGAGCGATATTCCGGTTCCTGTACCGGATAATCATTCATGAGCGCGTTATGCAGTTGGCAATGCATTGTGGGCCATGGCTGTCTACACATCGGGATACTGTGAGCAGCAAATGGCAGTGTATACTCTGCCTTTAAAGCTCGTGGTGAAATCGCGTAACGTGATCGCGCATTTTATCTTTTCCACGAACCGTCCTCTCTGTTTACAAACCAATTGTAGCAAAAATACTCCAACTCAAGAAAATCTAAACACACTGTATAAACTTTAAGACCTAAGCTATCAAGTAGTCCCATTGATTTTTGATATAATCTATTCTAAAGTCTAACAATTACCGTTTCAAAAAGACCTATCTTTTAAACGCGTTATCTGCAAAACTGAATTTCGCTTGGAAATGCGCGGAGAGGACGGTTCGTAATAGGGCATGTAAGTACTTCCTCCAACATGTGAGAAAATAATTCGGTTGAGCCGTAAAAATACACTCTCAATATAGACGAACATAGATTTGATATTAAAGATAAGGTCAGGGCAAATTTTGATAGAGGTAAGAGCAAATGTATAAAGATTACCATTCATCAAGTTAATTATATGCAAGGGCAGTTTTAACTCGTAAATTGTTAATAATATGAAACAATCACATGTTGTTTAAGGTAAGTACTGTACCTTTAAACAACAACCAACGTTTTCATCAATAAATCCCGTTCGAAGTAAATTGCAAATAATTTTCTCCATTCATAATAGTTCCGCAGTACGCAGTCCTGTGGAAAATTGTCATCAGTCAAAATTAAAAGAAATTGTCAAGCCCCCATTCTTAATCACAGATAAAATATCTAAGCGATGCACAAGTCGAGATCGAGTGCATATTTGGTCAGATTTATTCCTTAAGCCTTTGAAGGAGCAAAGACGGAACAAAGAAAATGTTTTACTTTAACTGGGACATTTTTTTATCGTTACTGATTGGAAGAATGAGAAGAAGAAAAAAAAAGGACAGTAGACTTGGCAATGTCCAGTCATACACCCTCAAACCCAATCGCGTCACCCAGAACTGATATTGATGCGAAGATGTAAAATCCTAGCTTATTGAGAAACCGTGCGCATCACAAATCGAGGTGGTATTAGCGTTTGGCGTTCACTACCAAACCAGCATCAACCGCTCTCCGTGATTAAACGTCATCATCATTCTTTTCATTTCAAGAACAGATCTCGTCAACATCACATCGTGCCAGCGTTCAACTCGTCTCTGAACAATGAATACCATATCAGCAGTCGACCAGAGCTACGATGATGCCAACATTACGATGTCGCCGAGGACGGCCGACAACGATGTCGTTGGGTCCGACCCGTCGTGTGCAATGCCTTTGAATTACATGAAACTCATCACGTTGGCCATTGCGATGTTGATAATGATCACCACGCTAATCTTGATTCCGTGTCATCGTCGACTTCGTAAGCAACATCATATCTTCCCTTACAACCTCGTACTCTCTAATCTGAGCGGTGCCATCGCGCAGGCATGTTTCGAAGCGTACCTTAATTTTGGACTACCCAAAGAGGTAAGACAGTCGATAATTATTGCCTTTCCATGAAAGGAGTTGATTTGGTGATGTCAGTAACATACGTTACCAACTACACAGAGTTGGCCTGTAAATACCGGGGAGGGAAATACCGGATGATAAATACTTGTATTTATCCTACTGGAAAATACCATCTAGCAAATGTTGACAAAAACGGGAAATAGTAGGATATACTCCAAAAAACATTTGTATGTACACTATATATCCTTGGGATGTTTAGATTGTTGAACAAGAATAAATATTGAACACAAATAGACAATGATAAGGTGACTTAAGTCATAGTGGGGGAGGGGGGGGGGGGGTGGGGGGTCATACAAAAGCTCGACATGATAAATTCGAACGCTATGGCTTTCAAGCTAACATGTACATGAATATCTTGTACAGTGTACATGACATATACCCCTTTTGAAGAAGGAAGTGGGAAATACAGTTTTAATTTGTTAAAGTAAATTAAATTCAACTTCTAACACATCCCTAATAATAAATGTTGGACCGCACTGGAATTCTTATAACAAACATATATTATACACATCCTGGCAATCAAGTAGTAGGCCCATACACACATGTATTTTTATTTAAACATTGATACATCTCAGCATGTGAATCGTCGGTTTTCAAAATTGTCTACGTCATAATTTGTACGATTATTAATTTTGACGAGATAGAAGTCATAACAAATCACTCTTGTACACTGCAAAGGTCTATGACAATTGGTCTCTGAAGTATAATAAAATCACATTCTGTGTGATATTCCATCCACCATTAACTCTTCAAATTAGCTATTTGATCACCTGTTCCTTTCTACTAATTCTTGGGAAATGGAGATGAAATGCATTGATGTGAAGCAATCGATTCTCATCATTTCATTTCTTAAATTTCCCTTCTACACAATACCAAAAATTGATTGGTCATATATCAATCAATTAAAAACATTACAAATGAAAACCTTGACACGTTAACCTAAACCTTAAGCTTATTTCTGATGGCATCTTAAGAATATACTTTAAATATTAATAAATTCGTGGGTATTCTGTCTAAATTATGTAAAATAAATTTAAAGAAAGATAAAACAAATCGTTCGTTAAGCTAGTTGTTCACACTCGTTGTCCGTTTTAGTCGTTGTCGCTATTAAACTGCAATGCTTTTCTCCCTTTCCAGCTTCATGATTTCGCGGGTATCTTCTGGTTAACATCCATCATGGTATCATTTCTAAGCATCGCCTTGGTAACATGTTACCAATTCATCACCATCCGTGTAGACCCATTTGGCTCTCGAAACATCATCACCACACCCCGACTGATCATGACATGTATCGTGACATGGGTATTACTATTAGGGTTCACCTGCCCTTCGTTCTTCTTCCTCTACTTCGATAATTTTAACATCGTTCTCCTCTCCCTCTCCTTGTTGACCACCATCGCCACTGGCCTCTGTTACCTCTTCATCTACCGTTCCATCGCCAGGGTACCTTGGGGCGGAGGCATCACCCAAGAACGTAAGGAGGAGAACCAGAGAGTACTCCGCACCTTTGGTCTAATCTTTGGGACCACTGTCCTTTGCTGGATCTGTCCCTGGGTTACCTGGGCCCAGAAGAGTCAAGGTCATGAAGACATATGCCTATATTACGTTTCGGGCGTGATGATTAGCGCCAATTGGATTGCAAACTCCATCATCTATTGGTGGCGACTCAAGGAGTTTCGATTAATTTTCGGATTCTGTAGGAAACAGAGAATCGATCCTCTTCTGTGACTGATTTGAAACAAAATAGGAACTGATCCGTGACCTTTTCATATGACATTCGTATGCCTTGATGTTCATAATATGACATTATATTACGTGTAAATACTTCTCGTGGTTCAGCGCCGAAGCAAATGTCATTAGAACTATAACGTATACATTTCTCGCGTATTGTGCCATGTTTAACAGTACTCTCACTTGCAAAAAACAAACAAACATTTTCTCTGACTATTAGTACATGTGTTAGCCGATATAGAGGTAGGTAATTGTATTACTCTAGGACCACCCCAAAAATATATGTATATATACATATTTATACTTAGTGAACGAGAGGGTTAGGGAAGATGTTCAATCAAGATAATAAAGACGTTGAGGGGGTAGTGAGGGGCAGCTTAGAATTTTTTTTTTTATAGAAAAGACAGTAAAAATAATTAAATTCAACCAGCTTTCAAAATGTGAGATTTATAGGAATAAAGAGTAAGATATAATTACATTGAGTTGGGTTGATACAGTTAAAGAAATGTGATAAAAAGAAGGACTTGGATGTAGAAGGGTCGATTAAGCTGAAATTTGAATGGTAGCATATTTATAAAAAAACAAAGATTAAATAAAGATATATTTTTAGTATATAGGCTGAAGTTTTGGAACGGGAGTATGTTTTAAAGAAGTATGGTCGAAATATAGTAGGTGCAGATGATAGAAAAAGAATGCGTGTGCCTAATGAAGACACTTATCGAAACAATTTTTTACACCGGGGGGTAATAATATTTTGGGAGGTCCCATGCAGGACTCAGGAGATGTGGAAATGGGAAAGGTGAGTTTGCGGTCAATGATTGGGTAAAGGGATTTGATAATGGATTGGGGCTGGGCTTCGGATACAATTTGAAAATAGTAGAGGGACAGAATAGAGCACACCGGGAGGAAAAGAAGGGGGAGATGAAGTAGGAGAAGACTGTTGTGGAAGCCATCGGTCGATAGACTCTTGTAAATATTGTATATATACATGTACTTCAGCAATCATTGCACATCCCTTCTATTCTCGACGTCTGCCTTTCTTCTGTCTTGAACTGATTTCCTGCGTGTAGGCCTACATTTAAATACAGACATAACCATAATTACAGACTGGATTATATATTCGACCAACTTCATCAATTAATTATTTAAATGCTACTCTGAGTATTTTGTGGAGTCCCGAATGGCACTTAAAACTTTAAAGGCGAAAGAACAAACAATGCTGAATACTGATTGACCGCCGGGAGCCGTGTCGCTGGGAGTTGCATCACTACTCGCGTGCTCATCGAGAGCTATGTATCGTCGAGCGCTTGGAAAAATGGAGTCGGGACCGTATCGTCGGGAATCGCTTTGCCAGTCGCGTAAACATAACATGAGGGAAATTCTTGTTTGTGAATCTTGTCCCATGCATAAACTCTGCATGTAGGCCAACGTAACCGACAGTGTGAATATGAACTACTAGTAACTGAACGTGTGGTCGGCCACCAAAATCCCCCCCCCCCCACCCCCCCTTGCCCCTGCGCTGCACTTTCCTTTTTCGTTCAATGAACAACTGTTTCGGCGATATACATGAATATGTACTCGTTTGTGATTCAGCCGAGGAGAGACATGAAAGACACCAAGTAAATTCTGTTTTTTTCCTTTTGCTTAAACTTTAATCCAGAACTTGTAATTGTAGTTATTTTGGGGTCTTGTGATGTAGTTGGTTAGGAGAGAGAGAGAGAGAGAGTAACAAAGAGACAGATGCATCATCATGGAGAGAAGCTGAGAATAAGGGCATGGTCCTTTAATTTCCGTTAAATGTTAGTATTTAGTGTTTCGAATTAATTCGGTCTAAAGTATGTAAACTAACCCCATTTTATTAATATGCTTATGTTCCAATGTATAATGTATAATGCTCCAGTAAGACTATGTAATGAAATTGAAATGTTCTGTGATAGACATGGTTTCAACACTCTCAATTCTGACTCACTCAATGTGGTCTTACCAAAACCTAATACTGAACTATTCAAGCAATCTTTTAGATATTCAGGCCCGAAAACATGGAATTCTCTCTTAAATGAAATGCAAAATCATCATACTCTTTCCTCTTTCAAAAATAGTTATAAACGCACAATTTTCTGGAAAAAAAAAAAAATCAGTTTTACATGTTTTGGCCCGCCGTACTATCATGATAATCGTTTATTTAAGTTTGTTAATAATTCATACACTGTTAGAACAAGTATTACAATTTGTAATCAAGTTGGTTAAAATTTTAATCAACCACGGATTACCAGGTGAATCACACAATCGTTGGTTAAACTTTAACCAACAGCCTGTTGATTACAAATTTTAATCAATTATTGGTTAAAAAAATTTGCTCAATGTTGGTTAAAATGGTGTTGATTAAACCTTAACCATTTGTTGATTAAAACTTTAATCTTTTGTTGGTTATTTATGCTTTGTTCGGGGCTGATTCACATGTTGTTGGTTAAACTTACATGGGTCGTTGGTTAAAATTATTGTAGGTTAATTTTTTTTTATTCACACGATGTTGGTTAAACTTTAGTGGGTTGTTGGTTAAACTTACGGGGGTTTGGAGGTCTTATCCTCGTGCTTGCAGGTAAGAAATTGTTTAATATGATTATCACCAATGCTAAGATTGGAAGGAAGAAGTGAAATAAGGTTCTTGCTCAAATTAAAAACGCTTTGTGTCCCGGCCCGTAGGTTGTAGCTCAGCCAGTAAGTGTAACGGATGACCTACCCAAATTGCATGCATGAAGACGTTTCACTTTATGATGACATTGTTTTAAACAATTAGATACAATTAGATTTAAAAAATAAGATTATTATTTATGCATGCAATTTGGGTAGGTGATCCGTAATAGGCCTACACTTTTTCTTTAATTGGGTCTGCCTCCTTCACGGTTGAAGATTCTTGCAGACTGATGAGTGTGTGTGTGCTTACGTTAGCCAGGTGCACGGTGCAAGTAAAATGTTACTTATTGGTTGAGCTACATACAGCCTATAGGGGACACAAATCGTTTTTTGATTTGAGCAAGAACCTTATTTCACTTCTTTCTTACAATCTCAGAATTGATGATGATAATATTAAAATAATTTCTTACCTGAAAACACGGAGATAAGACCGTCCAAACCCCCATTTCTCAGGTCCTCGCGACAACCTCCATTGTTAATTTTGTCGCAGGCGTAAACTGCATGTATACTTTGCATGTATTTTATTTGTATGTCGAGCGATCGCTAGCTACGCGCTTCGATATCGTTCCGTTGGGTCACATGACCAGTACTTTAATCAACACTGATTAAACTTTTACTGGAAGGGGGCTATCATTACTGTCGGATTTTTTTTAAAATCCATGCTGGGTTACAATTTTTGCCAACGACTTAGACTTAACCAACATAGGTTAAAAGGAATAATTTTGATCAACACTGTTTTTAACCAACGCAAGATTAAAAGTAAAT
>JAVYIG010010626.1:0-67590 GCA_035222895.1 Strongylocentrotus droebachiensis | reverse complement strand
ATTATTGTCGAACAATATAAGTCGCCGTTACAATATTCACCAGACATGTGAGGTATACCATTTGGGTGTAGACGTAGTTTGGGTTCCAAGGGAACGGAATAAGAGGCGGATAGTCTTAGCAGAATATCAGACAGTGATGACTGGTGTGTTAGTTCAACATTTTTTGATTTTTTAGATCGAAAATGGGGGCCACACACATTCGACAGGTTTGCTTGTGATTATAAGACAAAGTGTGCACAATTTAATTCAAGATGGGGTTGTCCCACTTCAAAAGGGGTCGATGCATTTAAGCAGACGTGGAGTAATGCTGTTAATTTGTGGGTACCTCCACCTCGATTTGGCAGCGAGAGTTATCGATCGAGCGATACAGGAGAAGGCCGTAGGCACTCTAATCGTGCCGCAGTGGAAATCTGCACCTTATTGGCCAAAAATTTCACAAGGAGGGAAATTTAAACCGTTTGTCAGGGAGTTTTTCACATTTTCCTGTAATGAAATGTAGAAGGGGAGAGAGAATAATGGTATTTTCGATTCTCCGAAACATGGGTTCACAATGTTAGCTGTGAAATTTCATTTTTAGACATGATTTATGTTTTAACAGGTTTAGGTCTATACGCAAGGCGGTTTCAGATGAAGTAGAGGTATCGGGAGCAGATACCAGCAAGCTTCGGAAACTATCAGATAGCATGGCATCTCATCTAGTGCATTCGAGAAGTGATGGGACTGTTAACAAGTATTATTCAACCTTCAAGAGATGGGACAATTTTATTACCACATAGGGTGGCAGAGCGATTCCTGACGAGTTTGATCGACGGAGGGAAATCTCCAAGTGTCATTCAAGGTGCATTGTATGCTACCAAATGGCTTCATAATTTGAGGGGTTATCAAGATACTACAGCTAATAATTTTGTTATAAATATTGTTGAAGCAGCTAAGAGGGAAAACGCTCAGAAAGTGTCTCAAAAGGACATTTTGTCGAATGAGCAAATTGTTGATCTTTGCGACAAACATTCTGGTACTCATCATGTTCTTATTCTTCGTGATTCAGCTTTCATTATTCTTTGTTTTAGTGGATTTTTTAGATTCGATGAGGCAAGATCTCTTAAATGCAGTGATATCAGTTTTTATGATGATCAATGTCCGTACACGTTTCAAAGAGTAAGACAGATCAGCACAGAAAAGGAGATGATGTAGTTATTTGTAAAGGGAGGACAAATGTTTGTCCTATTAGCATTGTTAAAGTAGATATTCATTGATTTTAAAAACTAACTTTATTTTCATTATTGTGAAATTGAAACTCGATTCGACAAGGTTATCAAAATTGAATGCTTGGAAACATTCGAAGTAATGATAATTATAAATTATAAAACGCTTAAATACAGCCCCGGCATAGCACCTGAAGAGCTCTCCGAAGGCTGCTGAGATGTGTGAGATCACAGTATGGACATGACTTGCACAAGCAGACGATGCCTCATGACATCTCACACATTTTCAGTGCCTGTGTTTTCATCTTCTCTTGAGTTCTTTCTCTTACTTCACTACCGTCAGGCTAAATGTATAATCTATTGCCTCACTCTAAACCCCGCGCATGATTTTATTTTGATGACAAATGCAGCGATACAAAAATAAAGGAATCTGTCGCTTGTAAACAAAATAAGACGCCATTGTATATTCAGCTGCACACACCGGGTATGTTCGGCGTTTCAAGAGGGAACAAATGCCGTCCTTAATATCATTCCGAAGGTTTTTCAATTTGAAAGCCTGGTTTCTTTGATTGTTAATTAACCCCTATCCTGTGTATTTACAAGCAAAAGATTTTAGTTATCAGAATCGGGTCATATCCCCTTTTGAATGGTTTGACATGCCATTACATTTATATACACTAAACTCATTATAATTTGAGAAATAATAGCTTTGCAATTATGTTCATTCTCTATGGGATGTCGTCTGCTTGGGCAGTGTTGGTCCATATAGTGACGTCATTAAAACATCGTTATTTTTCCGGCGAATCTCTCGTACATCCCAGCTGCTATGGAGGTGGTTGTATTTGTATTTTTATAAATCACCCGATATGTAGTTGACCTATAACTTGTACGATGGCCATCTGTTAGCTTACCAGTTTATAGTGATACATTAGTTGACATATTTGTGATTTTCTTTGAATTTCACCTTTAAGAGGTATATGGAGAGTGCAGGGTTAGACCGGAAATCAGACCAATTTTTATTTAAACCCGCATATGCAAATAATTAAGGGAAGAAAGTTTCTGATACATAAGAATGAGCAAATGAGCTATACGAGAACACGTGAAACAGTTGTCGCTCGTCTCAAGGAGGTACGCGGGGATTTAAACATTGCATCTCCATTCTTTGAGGGCAAGTGAAGCCACGACAGCTGTCAGGGCAAGAGTAAATGACAGAGTATGGAAGAGGCATGGTAGATGGAAAGGGGAAAAAGCGAAGGATGGTTATGTGGAAGATAGTTTAGAGGACAGGCTCACTGTATCTCAAGCTTTAAATTTGTAATATTTTTTACTAGTGATGTATACAGTTTAAAATTAGTGACTGACGTAAAGATATGTTTGAGCAAACTCGGCAGGCTATATCCCAAAATATTGTATATTTTGTTATTTTGTCAGAGTGACATCTGGAAGTGATGGTGGCTATGGGTGATATTGTGTGGTAAACGATGTTAGGATGAACCTATATTGACTTTTATCACCTGAAGCGATGGGCCGTGACATGAAAAACAAAGGCAACTGCCGTGTGGGGCCACCGTACCTATAAGGGCGCTGATGCCGAGGAAGTACCGTTCCGGGATCTCATGACGGATCAATTTGCTCTGATTCAGGATAGATTGGACAAGTTTGAAAGGAACATGGAGACACAATTATTGGATACTAGAAATCGCGTGGTGCAAGTGGAAGCTAAACTGACCGGAATTGTGGCTTAAATTACATGTAATGCGAATGAGACAGAAAAACCCAAGGCAGAGGTGATACCGCAGTTGTAACATCAATTCAAGGAGGAGATTGATGGTGTCTAGAGAGTTGGAGAGGATCAACGTATACGCGGCTCGGGAAAAAAAAAATTCTCGGGATCCCAGAGAGGGGCAAAGAATTTGAAGTTTGAAGAGGAGGAGCTAGGAGCAAGGAATTGAATTTCAGCGGATTCATAGATGTGCAGCCCAGACAAGACCACGCCCAATTATGGCCAGAATGCTTCGCTACAGCGACAAGGAGAATATTCTGCGGAACGCCCGCAATTTGATGGGTACAAAGATGGTAATCACAGATGACTTGCCGAAAGCAGTTCGCGAGGCAAGGAAATCTCAGTTTCGACTTCTAGAGCGGCCCAAGACGAAAATCCAATTGAAACCAATTGAACACCAATTGAAATTTCAATTGGTTTCAATTGGTTTCAATTGGTTCCAATTGGTCTTAATAGGTTTTAACAGGTTTCAGTGGGACTTTAATAGGACTTCAGATGGTTTCAATTGGTCCAGATTGGCCCCATTGGATAAATTGGCCCCATTGGCCCCATTGGCCTAGGCCCCATTAGACTTTAATGGGTCCTCAATTGGTTTCAATTGGTCCAGATTGGCCCCATTGGACAAATTGGACCCATTGGCCTAGGCCCCATTAGACTTTAATGGGTCCCCAATTGGTTTCAGTTGGACCAATTTGCCTTAATTTGGACTTCATTATTGTCCAATTGAAACCAATTGAAATTCCATTAAAGTCTAATAGGGCCAATTGAAATCAATAGAAACCGATAGGAGCAATGCTAAATAGAAACCAATTGGACCAATAGAAACCATTAGGACCAATAAGACCAATAAAAAACAATAGGACCAATTGGACCAATAGAAACCAACATAAACCAATAGAAACCGACAAATCTAGGCTTCTCATGAATATTCATTATCACTTTACACGTGTCACAGAAAAATAAATTTATCATGATTTGTTAAGCAAATTATGACAATGCACATCAATTTTGTGATTTCTATTTTCCTTCGGCAATTATTAACCAATAGATTATTTTTTCTGATCATGTTACAATTACATTCACGTTTTAGCAATAGATATATTGATTATATGATTACTAACCAAGAAACAACATGCATATTTAGTATATATATATGTGTACGTGCCTGTGTCACTGTAAATGTAACTCTTGAATTCACTTCAAAAGATCTATGTGATGAAGTTAATTCAAATGAGATTGGAATATACCTAATTGGTGGACAGTTGCCAATATCGTTTATGAAGTATCAGTAATTTATCACTGGTTCTCCTAACTGGTTCTTCTAACTGGATCGATTTACCAATTGAATCCCCATTGAATGCCCCCATTGAATCCCCATTCAATACCAATTGGTAATTTGGAGTACATGGAAAGTGAAACAATGGGGACCCATTGAAACCAATTGGCAATTGGTCCCCATTAAAACCAATTGCCAGTTGGTTTCAATGGGGAAAAATTGCCAATTGGTTTCAATGGGTACCCATTGTTTCACTTTCCATTTACTCCAAATTGCCAATTGGGATTCAATGGGGACATTCAATGGGGATTCAATTGGATTTTCGTCTTGGGGGAGTATAGGAAGCTTTACATCGATCGCAAGTACGTCCCTGTAATAAGTGAACAACAGGCCTTATTTAAAGAGTTTCAAAAAATCCAAACGGAGGAAGGCCAATACATTCTCTTCCAAGAGATTAAATTATGGAAAGAAAGCGTGAATAAAGTCTGATAAATATTGATAGATAAAGCAGATGTCAAGTGATAGGCAGATTTTATTTTTAAAGATAAAGACCAGTTATGGTCATGCGATTGCATTGTGAAAGAAACGTTGTGGAATCGATCAAAAAAGTTGATCATCTAGCATATAAGTATTGGTGTGTACTGCAGGGTTCTGGAATCATCAAAATGATAAGAAATTTGGCCCAGTCTTCGTAAGTTACAAGCACTGTACACAGAAAGATGTATTTGGGACTACGCACACGTGCGCGACACGTGCGTTTATCTCTCACACACAAATAGATAAACTAATTTACCAAATATATCAATTAGTAGGCGGTTTCCCGGCAAAAATTGTATCATCATGTATTAGTCAAAACATATTCTTTCACATGATTGGTAATAAGAGCTTCCATTCCATTTTTTGAAATTGGGGCGTTTCCAATACTGGTCTTTACCTTTAAGATTTCAATAATTTTAAGGAAAGAGATAAACAGCACACAAGAAAATTGATGTTGCTTCCTGTATTCCAATGTGGAATATAGGGTCTACTCTTGCTTATTTTAGGCATATGGATGCCTGTGAACGGAATGTTGTCATGTCATTGAAATAGAGTTTTTTTCCCCTTTTGGGGGGTGTGTGTGTGTTTGTTTGATTTCTTCATTTTTTTTAATGTATCCAAGGCAAAAAGGGATAATGATAATCATTAGTTAAGTATTCATTTTAGATGAAAGTTTCTATCACCCCACTTTATGCACATAATCTTTAGGCAATGAGGAGACCAAGAAAAAAATGTTTTATAGTATATTTGTAGAATTTTTCATCTGTACTTATATGACTACTCTGACAGTCCGGGAAAGACAGAACAAAATGTTTGTTTTTTCTTTCTTCAGTATTTGAAAACCTGGCACTAAAAGTTTTTTTTAAAGAGGTAAATGTGACACTTATTTGAATACCTGTATGGTGCGTATAGGTTTAAATTGTCATCTTACACAAGACCGAGAAAATGATAATAACGAAATTAATAATAACGGCTTAAATGATAATAATGTATGGTAGACATCACTTATTTTGGGTTCTTGTAAAATTTATTGCAAAACGTTTATTGCATGCAGGTCATAGAACGTAAAAACGTCACAGGAGTGTGTAAACGATTTGAACACTTTTAGTAGTCGGTTTATAATTTATTTATATAATTATTTAGGCAGGCCCTTTATTGTTCCTTTTAACTTGAGATATCCATGCTATAGACCATTTTCGTAATGTACCCAAATTTATTGCACAAGTCTTTGTGAAGTGCCTCAATACAAATTATTTCATTCACCTGATGAGAATAATATTAATTCAATAGTCAGAATGCAAACTGCATATATCAAGTGTTGCTAGGTAGGTCAAGCCATAATGTTTGTCCAACCTGGCAACAACTAATGTATGCAGTTTGGATTATGTCTATTGAAATACTATTATTCTTATCAGGTGAATGAAATAATTTGTATTGAGGCACGTCACAAAGACTTATGCATTAAATTTGGTTACATTACGAAAATGGCCTATTGGTAAATTGTAAAGTAAATAGACAGACATCATGTTAATGCATTCAATGGGTACTGTTTCCACAACATTTGCATAATAACCACGGTGTTTCAAGCTAGGCCTGTGTTTTGTAAGTTACCGATATTGTAGGTCATAGAACCTGAGACATTCCTGCAATGCATAAACTGTTTTATCTGAAGAATATGAAATGTAACAGGTGATGGGTGTATATGCAGATACTGTTGATCTTTACTATTAATTGGTGCTCTCGCTTCTCTGTTTGGCCAAAACGACAAACAAATGAGACCCACGACGTATTATGTGTGTACAGACATGGTTTGAAGGCGTTTTTTTTTAAATAATTTTGTTGGGGTTGAATACCATTTATTACACACGCCTCCTCAGTTTTATGGAATTCACTTCCAGATTCCATGAGAAATCACAATAATTTAAACAAGTTTAAGGTTTCTCTTAAAACGTATTTATTCAATGTTAAAAGTGTACACCCATGAACTCAGTGTCCAGCACTACATGTACTTTTTTGCTTCTAAGTGGATTTTCTAATTTGTATGACTTTTTCTAGTAATTCTTTCCTTTCTATTTAAAGCGCATAGGGACATGCTATCCTGTAATGTGTTATGCGCTATAAAAGAACTTAGTATTATTATTTTGTATTGTCAAATAAAAAGTCAAATAATTCTGTGAAATAATATTTTTTTGAACAAAATGTGTGAAATGATTATTTTTTCAAATAAAATGTGACGAATAAAATGTGACGAATAACATTTTTGTCGAATAAAATTGTTGTCAAATAAGATGTTTCAAATAAATTTATGTCGGTTAAAATTCTTGTCGAATAAATATTTTGTCGAAAAACATTTTCGCAGAATAATTTTTTTGTCAAATGAAATGTGTCAAATAAAATTATGTCGCATCAAATTTTTGTCTTATGAAATTTTTTGTCGAATAAAATTTTTGACAAATAAATGTTTTGTCGAATAGACTGTCAAATAAGATATGTCAAATAAAAATTGTCAAATATTTTCTGAAAGTGTTGAAAATATACATTTTGAGTGAAATATATTTTGTTAAAGTGTCGCATATATTTATTTGTTTCCCTAAATGCGTGCCATACCATACGTGTATTACAAATAATCTCTCCAGAGGCTTTGACACCTTCAACAGTATGATTTTATGTCTTGATGTCCAATGACCCTTTTGCAATGGAAAGATCGCCACTTACGGCAGACGCAAGTTAAGCTGGGTGGTGCACCATGCATGAGCAGAGGCGTATCCATGACAACAGGAAAAGAGGCCCGAAATTTTTGCTGACAATAATAATTCCTACGGAATCGTTGACCCTTTGAATTTAACCATCGATGTAGATCCCGATAATCTCGATAAAGGGTCTTTTTTTTGTCTTGCTTTTTTTCTTAAGTTTACTTTCGTTTCGTTTGTCTTTCTTTCCTTTTACTTGTCTTTTCATTTCTATTTTCTTTCCATTTTGTTCCTATATTTTAATCCTTCTCTTCTTTCCTTCTCATTTTTCTCCTTCTTCCTGTTTGTCTTGTACACCTTAATAACATTTTCTCTCTCTCTCTCTCTCTCTGTCCTCCCTCTCTCTCCTCTCTCTCTCCTCCCCCTCTCTCTCTCTCTCTCTCTCTCTCACTCTCTCTCTCAATCGGGAGTCACAGCCGCATAGAGATCATGGGGCAGTCACCATGGAAGGGGCTCCATGGAAAAAAATATATTGGTGCTATGCTCTTTTATAGCATGTTTAGCAATTCTATTTTCATTTCCATTTTTAACACGATCGCAACTCCTTCATAAAAACCAACGCAATTGCAATGTGACGTACAAGATTTTTCATAAGTTCTTGCGATTGTGTTTTCTTTTCTTTTCTCGTTCCCCGTTTTCTCCTTTCCTTTCCTTTCTTCAAGTTTTATCGGATCTGGGAATGGGTCTTTATATTGCGTGTGGAAAACAATTAGATCCTTTCTTCCTTTTCAGTCACTAAGCTTCTGATCAGTGATACTTCACATTCAGTCAAATAAAAAGAACTAACGTCACTTGTCTTGATTGGCAGATTGGCAGATTACATCAATGAACACTTGGATCCCCTAGACAAAGAGGGCATAACAGTTTACGTCGATAAACGCTTTGTGACATCTTTCAACTTGAAAAACATAATCAATACTCGCAACCCCCGATTAATTTGTAACAGGAAGGCAATAATAGTCACTAGGGAAATTTGCTTCAATTGGCTTTTAAATCCATGCTACAAAGGAGACACTATGAAAAGGGGGAGGGATAGATCTTCGCTTAATCAAAATGACACATTGACACATGTTCTTCGTCCTCAGCGGAATATGTTAGAATCAACCCGACTTCCGATGGCTAGTGTCTCTTAATATGATCACTTGTATTTTGCATGGTACATGAAAGATAGTTTAGGCCCATTTATTTACAGAAAAACATGAAAGAGTGTAAAGAATGGTCGCGTGGCAACATATGCGACGGAAGTTAGGGGACAGGGGGCGGTCGATCGCACCCCCCTGAAACGAATAAGTGGGAGGAAAAACGTATTTCCCCCCCCCCCTAAAAAAAAATCCGCATGCCCCTTTTATTTATAAATAGAGGATTTTTAAAAAGCGATACGCGCATATCGTGGAAATATTGTGAGAGGATGGGAAAGCGTGTGTGTATTTTATTATAGGGGTGAGAACTAAGAAGACATGAGCCCCTAAGCACTGGCGTACTGGTGGGGGGGGGCTTGAGGGGTCAGTTGCCCCCAAATAAAATTCAAACGTGGTTTTTCTAATTCGTTACCAGTGATTTACAAATGTTACTGAAATAACATGATTTTCCGGGATTTTTTGTCAATTGTACTTTTTGATGTGTTTCTTGGAAAATTACAAATTCCCAAATTCACAGCCAGGCAAAAATATGCTTATTTGGAAGCCTTTATGTCGGGACCTTCAGAACGGTGGGGCTCGGGGGCTCAAGCCCCCCCCCCCCCCCCCCATCACTCTTTTGTGATAATTTTTATGTTAAAAAGAAAAAGAAAGAAAGATAGAAAGAAAGAATGAGAGGTATCAAAATATGCTTATCTAACCGTAATTAAATGCATAAAACCCCTGAGCTTTCGGGCGCTCCGCTCCTTGACCCCCGCAGGGGTGAAGCCCCTGGACCCCACGCTAATTAACGCTCTACCTGATTTTAATACTCCACTTTGACAGACGTTGCGCGGGGCCTGTATGTATACGAGTGTACGTAGCTGATGCAGATTTTTTTTCTTCTGCCCCCACAAACGTTTTTGATCATTACGCCACTTCCCCATGAAAGATGAGCCCCCTGGAATGTTTGTCCCCCCCCTCCTACCCCCCCCCCCCCCATCCCAAACTGCTTCCTGTGCGCCTGCGTGGCAAGGGTAAAGATAAGCAAATTAACTCACGTACGTCCACTAAATCTCGAACGTTTTCTATTACTTTGAGTGGAGCAGTGGAGTAATTATCTGTTTTAATCATTCATCATCATTTCAATCATATTCAATGTGATTCTAAAAATCATACAAGATAATGCCATCAATAATTCCTAGGTCCAACTCAAATGGCAGCATGCCTGAATAGTTTATATTAGTGATAAGCATCTCAATCAAGATCTATATATTCTATTTTCGTCAAATTATGAGATCATTATCAGCATATAGGCTCTTGCTAAACACCTATTCCAAACAGGATTGATGAATTTGTTTCTGAAAATATATTGAAAAATAGGGCAATGTTCCGGAGGCCTACCACTCACTTTTTATGAAGGACAATAGCTTTCATATCAATAATAGTAGCAATTTATCTTGCACCTTTTTGCATTGAATACAAAGCACTCTGAGATGTCAGCCCTGATTTAGATATACATGTCAAAAAGCAACTACGGTGTGAGCTCAATATATGCAGAGGTTTTAGTGTCATATGTCCGCAAATTTTGTTGAAGATATACAGTATATTTTTAAATAATGTGTTGGTGAAAATGAAAATAACTAAACTTTGTTTTGTTGCACATCGTACATGAGCTCATAGGAAGCATGGTTATCATACACTAGAGGGGGTCGAGGTGTGACACCCATGATTGTATACTTGATGGAAGATGTGTACCACTGTTGGCAAATATTATCCGACACCCCCCCCCCCCACACACACACACACACACACACACCTCCCCCCCCCCCCCCCCCACTACTCCCTGGGCCCCTCCTTACAGATGGTCCAACGAAAATTCTGCGGATGGAGTCTTTAAACAAACAACAATTTGGTCCTCATCGTTCGCTCATTATCACATTCAAGTGTGATAATGACGGATAAAGGATTAAAGATAATGATTTTCTTGGTTTCTAGGAGCAAAGTCCGACACTGCATGCTCTTCAGATTAGGTGTAACAAACTTAGCATGCGCTTTCTGATTATTTACACGATTAAATATCCTTCGTGCGCGTAGCAAGTATTTCAGCCTCTTTCGACAAATTGACTTCGATTCCATCTCCTTCTCTCCATCGGGGAGGTGTTATTCCTCGAATGCATTCATCAAGATTTACAAGGCGATTTCTTTTGTGCCATATCAGCTCTAAAAGAAAGTCCCGTTGAACAAAAGCAGACAATCAATCGCGGCGATCGATTGATAAATGGGCAGATGGGAATTGCACCGAGTTGTCAAAAGGCAGGGGCGGTGTGCACAGTATTTGTCTCTCCGGATGCAATTGTTATTCTCAACAGGCATATATTTTTAAAAGTATGAGAGGAAGTTGTTTACTCTGATGTGGTTCTTAGCAGCCATCTTATGTACCTTATCTCGTCTCTACCTTTCGCCACTCTGACGATGATTTCACCTCTGACGATGACGTACTTTTGGGATGAATTTAATACCACTTGACATCTTGTTAGCTTTTGTTTTGTTGCCGCCACGTTATACAGCTTTTATCGAACCAGTTTGTAATCCCTCAAGGAAAGTCGATCAGATTTTAAAAGGATTAACATTGCGATGTACAAAGGATGCGGTTATGTGGAGCTAATTACTAATCATCAATCGGCAGCGTTGCTCACGTTCACTTTTCTCGGGGACGTCTCCTTTCATAATGCAGAGATGAATTGGATAAGTGTGTACTAATTGGTCGATTGTCTCTGTTATGTTCCAAGTGCACCAATGTCTAAGGAATAACTTTTTGAGGTATGTCATTGCAAACGTCAAGGAATAAAACAACTGAATGAAAAGACAAGTTATTAACCGACATCTCAAGAGCGAAGTTCAAGTTCGACTGAACTTTGTGTATATCGACTGATAAGGGTTTGAGTAATGTTGTGCCATCACGCTGCATTATTTGCGTCAGTTTTTTTAATTCCGTAGCAGAAAAATTAGAAACATTGACGACCACGGGATGAAATGAAGGACGTGAGCTATTTACAAAACATGTTTATCGACAGCATGTGCTTCTGGTTAGTTTGCCGTCTTTTAACGATCATTGGATAGGACATGTGATATATGTTATATCATAATTGTCTACACTTTTGCATTCATTCAGAATTTGTAAGTATGATTGATTTTGAAGAGGGGACTAGTTTCCAACTGAACATGTAGCTCACCGGCAATAAATTAATCCTAATAGTCCGTCTCAAAGAATTTTCATTCAGAAAATCCAATGCTGATTTCAGATGTTGACGAATAACTTTTGGACAAATATATAAACCTCGGCATTTTCGACAGTGTGCATTGCAATGTATCTTTGAACTTGATGTTAAGTGATATAACATGAACCATACTACGGGATGAATGTGAAGTAGGCCTATGCCTTACATGTAGATCGAGCCGCAAACAAATGTAGAGCATAAGACAAACTTCAAAACAAACTGCGTTGTGTAAAACGCCCAAACATGAATACTGTTTACCTTTGCTATAACGTGTACAAGTCGACTGATTAAATGAAAAAATGTCTGGACAAAATCAGACGATGAAATTAAGATGAGCGGAAAGAAGGAGAATCGTCACCATAGCAGTGGTGTCGTCAGGAATCGGCCCGACCATACCGCACGAGAGGGTGACGACCGTACAAGGAATCGACGGCTGGCGGACGTCAGAAGAGGGAACGAGAGCAGACATCAACTTGAGCTCCTCACTAGTGCCCAGGGAGGGAGTAAAAAACAATCGTCGACGCCTTCATCGTGGAGGTCGGAATCGAGAGCCTTCGAGACGTTGTCGGTGAAGGAGAAAAGAGAAATAATATTCCCGAAACCGCCTGACTTAGAAGCCAGACATTCTTGCCCAGCGTTGCCGGCAATTTCTTCGTCGTTGGGACTTTATCATGACATTAGTGATTCAACAAAGCAGAGTCCTAAAGCAGGATCGAATAGATCGCTAGATGTAAGCGCAAATTTTAAAACAAAAAAGATGAAGCAAGACGGAAGTCTAAACCGAAACTTTCCAAAAGATGAACAAAGAATAGTGAGGACAAAGTCTCTGGATATTATTGCGACTTCTTATCATCCGCCGTCAAGAGCTGCATCAAACTATAAGATGGGAAAGCTTATTTCCAATTTAACATCAGTACCTGCAAAGAACCACCATGCTAAATCAATTCAAAACGAATCAAAGCCGAAAAGAACGTTAAGTGTCCCGGATATTGCCAACCCCAGTCAGTCTTCAGAAACTCGCCTTAATGTCAAGGAAGCAGACAGTTCTAGCTCAAATAAAGATGGAAAGGAAACCGGTCCAGCGATCTTAACAGGACGTCGTTATTCTGTTCTTCTTAACGGTGGCACCTTAGCAACAAATGCACCGTATGTAGACAGAATCGAAAGTAAAGCCATTGCTATGAATCAAACACCTAAAGATCTCGACAAACCATCTCTGCAAAACACAACAACCGATAGTGTCACTGCGGCAAAAGGTCGCAAAGATCATCTGCAAAAACCTACGACTGTTCCTCTTAAACGTGAAAGTGTCCATTCGCCTAGTCGCCACCGCGGAAGGCATCTAAGAAGCCACAAAGAACTATTCGCTTTCCAGCAGGACTTGCTGCTTCCTCGATACAGAAAACTGGCTGGGATAAGTGGTAACGATGCCGACGATGCTATGCCGCAAAATGAACAACGGTCTGCAGACGCGAAGACTCGACGATCGGATGCAAGAGAAGTCTTCGAGAAGGTTCGTCTTATCATCAAGGGCCCAGATAAAGTAGAGACTGTCACGAAGCCTACAGGTAACTAATCTCATCATTTGAATGTGACTGTAACGGTCAAATCACCCATTAGGCCTGTACTAACAGAAACCGTGAAAAGCTAAGCACATTCCTTCAAATATTATTTGTACTAGAGTTATAAATTTGAAAAGTACCACATGCATCAATAGAAATCTGAGGGACATAACATATATTTCAGAAATGTAGGGGGAATGAATCGTTTAAAAATGTTCGTATAAATTATCAATGTTTCAATTGTTCATCAGATTTGCTACATTTAATTTTAATCGATATACTTTTGGATGAAGTCGACCTACAAATTTGTAATAAAATCATTTGATTAATGCTTCCAACTTCGATAGATTAGACTCATACTGAATTTGTAACAATTGAAATAGAATAGAATTTTATGAAGCAACTCTTGTCACTTCTCTCTTCTTTCTGTTGTTTCAATTTCTTTCAGATCGTAAAGTTCCTCAAATGATGCCTATCTACCTAAAGTCAGGCCTGCCTTGTGGCTATGTCGACTCGTCCAATAAATGCGATGCCTGGTTGTACGCCAATGACTTTGATGATTGAAATAAAGCTATATATGTGAAAAGGCTTTCTGTTATTTAAGACGAAGTGAATTAATTGATCGGGAAACGATGCCCAAAGGCGAGGATGATCGTCACCCAAACAATATCGACTATCGTCTGCAAAAACACGGCGGCCGTCGATCGTCTGCGAAAACAAACGACAAATCGTCTGGACCGTCTGGACGTTGTCGCTTCCATTTCTAACTGTCTATATAAATGATGCTAATCTATTGAAAATCATGCTTGCCATCATAGTCACGTGAATATGCCGACATTTTTGTCGTAAATCTGATGCCTGGTTGTTGGCTAATTATATGATTGGACGCTGTGTTTAACCCCCTAGATCTAATGGTTTGGGCGGTGCGAAGATTTTCATAAGGGGGTAGCAAGTGGAGGGCAATAGTGTTTGTGGGGGAATCGGCTTAAGGATTCAGAACCTGGAAACTTGTCATATTTCACCAGCCAGCCGACCTCGCTCAGTTTGGGGTGCCAATAAAAACTGCCTATGAAATTCGTATTTTATGGAAATTAAAAACATTTAATTGTTTACGAGATCTTAATCGAATGGAGAAATACCAAGAATACACCCTCACTCTGATGTCGCCGATGAAAAGGATTTGGGTGCAGCAGCATAATAATACGTGTTAGTGTTATACGTGTTGTTCTCGTCTTGATGTCAAATGTTTTAAATCCAACAATAAAACACATATGGCTGTAGAAGTACTAAAATACGAAATCTCGTATAGGCTTAGTTTAAGAACGGTGTAAATGTAAATATCATTTCATATTTCTTCAAAAACATCAAAAGGTCATTTTCACAACAACATTATTTCGTTCGGTTATATCTAGTGATTTTGTACAATTCTAAGCTCTTTGTTATATATATTTACTGATACAGAAAAATATATATAATGTCGATTTGTAAATTCAGAACGAATTGGTTTCACTGAAATAGTTATTGCGTTTTGTTCGCTTTGTTTTTCCTTTATTTGGCCTAAATTATTCTAAGAATATGCCATATATGCCATATAGGCTAATCATATTTACAATGAAACATATTGCAATGTTAAAATAATTTTTTATAAGAAAATATGTTTTTCTTTACTATGATTACATTACAAATTCAATATAAATTATTTTTAATTAAAAAAAAAGTAAATTTAAACGTGCTTGAATCCAGTTGAAATAGCTTTAAAAACCATGTTAAAGTTTTTTAACAAAATCTTATCGTTCAAACTAGCACAGAGATAAATGGCCTATTATATTTTCTGTTTTCTGAATACTTTTCTCGACATGCTTTGGAAATTAAAAACTATTGATATATTTATCGTTGGGACATTTTCACCTGTTGTGTGTATCTATTGGTTAACCTGATGTTAAATGATGTTCGAATGTTTTGAATAGGACATTTGACATTCGTAGTAAGATTATGCAAAAGTATAATTTATAGTTTATACGTTTCAAGATACTAGATGGCCGTGACGCTAAGCAAAATTGCCAATTTAATGACATTTTCAAAGTTGTGTAATTATTTTTATATCTATTCAAAATGTACTAATAATATGAATACATCATATTTTGTTATGTGACAAATGTAAGTGTTTCAATGTCAGCATCATTTAAGTCGTCGAAGTAATGTGTTTAGAGGAAACCTCACCCCAAGTAATAACTGTACCAATCCTGAGAGATTTATTATATTCTCGCCCATTAATCTACACGATTCCCCACAATAGTGTATGAGAGAAACTTAGAGCAAGAATTAATCAGTTTCTCAGCACGACATGGACATCGCCATTTTCTAGATAATGTGACGTACTATGTGAAGTCGATTATCAAGTAAATATATTCAAATTTATGGATGCTTCCTTACCAGGTGTGTGAGGTGATGAAGCAATTCATTAACCTGCTATTAAACTACAATTACCAGGACGCAAATTGCATAAATAAGTTGGTGCTCTTCTGGGATGAAGGTTTCTCATAAATAAAACAAATTTTTCAACTGCTCAGTATTTAAAAATGAATTAGTTACAATTGTTTCCCTGTTATATATTTTACACTAAACATAATTTCTATCCTCTCAGCTATGATGTTTCCTCATTGAAAAGTAAAGGTTTTGCTATTGATTTAAAAAGTCTTTCCATCGAAAGCTTGGTGCATGATACATGTTCAACTTCACCAAGTACGTCACATTTTTAAGAAAATAGCTACGCCCATGTAATGCTAAAAGGCATCACATCATGTCAAAAATATATTCATTTATAGATCTCTTGTAAATTTTCGTAAGGGATATTGTACATCAAATTAGGGCAGGAATACATCTCATTTTTCAGAATACCTACACTTATTCTTTGGGGGTGAGGTTTCCTTTGAGGCAATATTGAGCTCCGTAACTCTAGGTCTATACTGTTACCCTTTTATCGTAGTTTATTGATATATTGTACCTCTTTTCACATTTCTAGCTATACTTACTACTACTACTACTACTACTACTATCCATCCATCTCTCTCTCTCTTTCTCTCCCTGTTATTATTACTGTTTCTTTCCACTTATATCTCCTATAAATATGTTCCCTTATTCTTCCTGACATCTTTCATTTATCATTCTCTTTTATTACTTCTCTTTGTATTTTCTGGGACTCAGTAACTGCATGATTCTCACTCACTATTTACAATTCCCTTTGTATGTCTTCTTCTCTCTCACCCACCCCTCTCCAAGTACATACTAGTACCTCTCTCTCTCTCTCTCTCGATTCCTATATATTCCCCTCTATCCCCCCCCCCCCATATCTCACTCCCTCCCTCTCCTCTTTCTCTCTCTCTCCCACTATCTCTCCATTCATCTTTCTCTTACTCTCACTGAAGTTACATGCTGTAAAATTTGTTCAAATTATTGTCCCCCATCAACCCTCTCCCTCTCTCTCCATCTACCGGTATCTCTTTCTCTCACCAAAGAAACATGCTGTAATGTTTATTCAAATCAACGTCCTTAATCAACCCTCTCCCTCTCTCCATCAATCTCTCTCTCTCTCTCTCTCCATCTATCTCTCTCTCTCTCTCTCTCTCTTACTCTCACCAAAGTAACATGCTGAAACGTTTATTCAAATCAACGTCCTTCATCAACCTCCCCTCTCTCTCTCTCTCTTTCTCTCTGTCTCTCTCTCTCTCTCTCTATTCAATCCGTCATTGATTTTCACATAAATATATGTACCAGTCTTTTTCAATTTAACGACGCTCCCTGTTCATATCATGTGACAAAGCCGAAAAAACGTACTATTAAACATGTGAATTGCTTCAGAAATAATTTATGCAACTCTTTGAAATATTTTTACAGAGCATAACAATCAAAAGAAGAAAAATGCATACATCAAATATTATGCATAAAGCTATGTTAAGAACATTTCATTGTAAAGTGGTATTGCATATTGACAATCAAAGGTCAAACACTTTTCATTTCAATGAAATTGAAATATAGACAAAATGTAATTATATTTTATGTAATCATGCATTCTATAATGCAAAGTTATTTTGACGTTTGGTAAATAAAAGGGATATTCCAATATATGTACCTGTGGTCGTTGTTTGTATCTATTAATTTCATTTGGGTCAATATTGTGTGCTGTATGAAATGCCATAATATCCCTGTTCAACTTTCAAGGTGTGTGCAAAACTGTTGAGAATACCATTGCCTTTTGTACCTAATGTTGTTGATATATACGCCAGTGATCAAAAATGAAAACAAACTTCATACTGGGTTTAAAACCCAAGCTAAATAGCTCAAATAAGTCTACTCATAAAAAGATCACCAAATATCGACATGTAGCCGCACATAGTAAAATAATTCTGCTACTAAATGAATTGAAAAGATTGTGTCATTATGACTGATTTTTTTAAACCATAAAAACCATACATTGGGAATTTCAAAGCAATACAACTATTGTTAATGGTGATCTATTTGTTTCTTCTTTTTTTCTCAAATGCCAAAACGATTAAACTTTGGAATTATGGATGGATTTTTGCTATAGCCCCCAAATAATTTGGTAGTAGGTCTACATGTATCTTAAAATATCACAGAAAAATAATATGTTCCCCATGTATACAATATATACATTCCATTACAAAGATAAACTATATTACTATTTGACAAATACAAAGTATCAGCATAATTATTCAGAGCAAAAATGAAAGACCGAGCAGAAAATGATTCTCTAGATAATGCAGAACAACTTTTGTTGAAAATGATGTCTCATGTTTCAGCAAGTACGTGTGGAAGGATTTTCATTTATCAGGATAATCTGGTCTGCAGAGAACCAGAATGGCATTAACTCTTGATATTCTACATTGTAGTTGCCCTTCTGGCTGAAGACAGTATGTAAATAAATCCTAAAGGCATACTTGTGTTTTACATCCAATAATACAGCTTATCCCCATAATGTGCATTACTATAAAACAAAAATTGCCCATGGTTGTTGCCATACACGTACTTGCAACACATTGACGTACATGTACTAGATAGAATAAGGACATTTCATCTGCTGAGAGAAAGAAAGGCATTAACTTATTTCATTTTACACAGCATTAACACCCTTCTGGCTCTCCACAAACGATATGATGAAATTGTTTGCTAGGACCAAAAGGGTGACAACTCCTATCCTACAAAATTTCGACCCATGTCCATAAAACCTTACTAAGCCTAGTTGTGTACTACCTACATTGTGTCTTTGGAGAGCTTCTGGGATTTTGGTTGGTTGGTTGGTAAGTTTTACCCGACTGCTAAGAATGCATTGTGTGTATGCTCGGAAGTAAGCAACCAGGGGACCGACGGCTAGTCCTCTCTGAGGGACTTGGTAATGAGGATGAATGCCTTACCGAAGGGCACGAGCGCATCGACTTGGTTTCGAATCCGGACCTCCGGTTACGTGACCACTGCTCTACCAGTAAGCCATCGCGCCTCATTCACTGCACTTGCTGCCCGACGACGGGAGAGGAACTTCCAAATTCCGCGGTCCTTTGTTGTAACTTCAGCCTCTCCCACTGACCACCCAAGGTCCAATTTTTCAATGTCTTTCTGACATCCGACATGTAATTATTAGATTAGTAAGGTTTAATGGGCCCAGATGAACACCCCCACGGCCCTTATCAAGTGATCTGATATACATTCTGGTGTCTAATAGAGACGCAATTAACTTGCATTCTAAGAATCGTTCAATGTAAAGTCATTATTGATTTAAACATAATTAACAATTGATTGGAGTTTACTTGTATGAGTAATAAGAAAGCAAGGTTACATGTTCGGAAGGTCATAGTTCGCCATATAAAAGGATTATATACTGCAGCTGTTAAAGGGGTCCAAGCACACCCCCCCCCCCCCCCCCCCCCTCCCCCCTCAGTAGTTTATTCATCATAACCCTAAAAAATACAGAAATCATTCCTGGCAAAAATAAGAGTATGGAATATTATCGGATACCTTTACACAACAGTTTAAAGAAAAAGAGAGAAAAAGGCAGCAATTGTAATATTTTGAAGCTGATACATTGTACTTCCAATCTGATCTATACTGACACAAAATCCCAAACTCACAAATCAAATTATTTTATGGTGAATGGTAATGCCTCGATCATCTAAGAACACTATACCTCTTGGGTCTACCCCGGGTCATTCATTGACAAGACCACTTCTCCATCTTAATGAGCCATCATATAATCTTTGTCTATATTCTACTATACCACAAGGCCAAAATGATATTGATTTTATACATTTATGGTACTGGCAAGTTTTATTGAAAATCAATAATATTCTTCAAAGACATTATGTGATAAATCGCAGGCCACTTAAATAAGAAATCCTATTCAAGATAATTGCATAGATAATGGACGGAAACTAATTTTATTAGCTGGTGACGGATTAGTCTTATCTGGCACACACTTTTTGAACAAATATTCTGCCATCGGGTGTACCGGTAAGCAATTGTATAATCCCATGTTTTAAAGCACTTCAAAGAAAACAAAACTATGTTCAATACAAAAACAAAATAAATCAGATAAATTTCTTTGGAATAATCACAATTTATTTGCAGTTGTGAACTTTTTTGACCTTTTGATGTCACTTTATTTGGGTTCTTTGTGATTTAATTTTCTGTAATTACCAGAAAGTTGTTAAGAATACCTGTATCCTTTAGATACTAAACCATAATCAACAGACATAAATGGCACTTCTGGAGAGTGTTTCACAAAGACTAAGATCAACTTTAAGTTGGACTTAACTATGGCAGGCTGTACATGCCATTGTTTTCTCTAACCATTTACTACAAGATATCTTCCAATCAACCACTGCATATTGCTGTATATTAATGCAACAGTGCAGAGCTCAGAATGCACAAAGGAGAATCACTTTGTACAAACAATGTTTAGGTTTAGGAAATATCTCATGGCATCTTGTTCTCATTTTAGACATTTCTTCCTACAAAATTTACAGTTTAGTAAGGCAAAACACTGTAAACATACTCTTGGATATATAACAGTAGAGGCGCACAGCCAGTAATGGGAGCCTCTTCGGTCTCAAATTGTCTGTATTAATTGTCAGAGGCTTTTGTCAAGATTTTCGGTAGCCTATTTGGGAGACAATCTCCTCTTGACTGTTCAATTTTTCTTTGTTTACATTCTCTGCAAAGGATTACCTCCGTTCAGCTTGAAAGTAAGCAGATTCCTCTTGAAAAATTACCTCTTATGACTGTCCCCTATTTTTGTTTTCATACCACATTATTTTGTTATGATCCACACAAAAAACAATCAAAACAAATGAGCTTTCATCTTCAGGGAGGCAAAATTGTGGCTGGAAAAAAATTGCCTTGTTGGTGTTATTTCTTTTGTCCTGTCTCTCATGTGGGAGAGAGTCTCCCACTTTGGGCATGCATCTCTACTCTAATGGAGGATGGTAGGCCCAACTCCTTCATCAATATCTACAGCCCAGGGGGTTCACTCCCAACATGACTGGCTATGCACCCGTGTCCAGAAAAAGCAGCAAAAGGTGTTTTTTTCTAGCTACACGCTTTCCTTAAAAAGGGGTGTTTTTCAAGCACTGATCGCAAAAAAAGCAAAAAAAGGGTACCTTTTCAGATTCACAGGTTCGGCGTCGTCTACGTTTTCCTTAAAAAGGGGTGTTTTTCAAGCACTGATCGCAAAAAAAAGCAAGACAGGTACCTTTTCAGATTCACAGGTTTCAACGTTTTCTTAAAAAAAGGGTCATTTCAGAAAAAGTGCGATACGCCATTAGGGTCCATTTCTAATGTTGATGGACACGGGTGGGTAGCATTTGTGTATGAGAGTGACCCCTCAGGGATATACAGTTTCTAACACATCTGAATTGTGCAGTCTAAAGTACGCTCTTTGATATAAACCGTTAATATAAGGCAAGTGGGGTTGATCACGCATGCAATTTCATCTTTGGAACATAATCCTCTTTGAGAAGCGATGCATGTTTCATCCGCTTCGGGTCCCTGTGACTCAACCTTGTGATATATATATACAACGTGACTTATTTTTTCTCGATTTGAATACAGTGTGCTTACTGCTGTGGCTCATTAATTCAACTGTAACAAATTTGTCAGTGCAGAAATATCATGATCAAGTCAATCCAGAGGCAGTTTATCTAGTGATTAGTGACCTTTAACCTCGCTGCTACCCTTGGTCCAATTGACAGAGCTATGCCTTTGCAGTATCCTAGGGGTCAATTTGAGAGAACCAAGGTAGATCTGCAGGTTAAAAACATGCACTGATATATCTATTGATCTAATTTGGGCCTTATGACATCCCCCGGGAGGCGGAAAGCGACTAGGCATCTACGTATTTATTACCCTTCTCCGAAGAATTCACCCTTGTAGTTTTTTCTGATGTCAGCAACAAGGGTTTTATCTCCTGGCAAGATCTCTGCCTGCTACTGATCAAAACATTTCTGCTTTACTTCTAGAAGGCTGGATAACTTACCAGACGGATGCCACATCAAAGAATCTGCATGGTCACCTTGTGCAGATATTCCCTGTTTAATTCAATGATAAAATGTGAACCATGCTATAAGAGAGTCAGCATCACATGTTTGCTTCTGATACCCTGTGCATTTCAACCTGTAGGACAAATGGTAACGTCAAGTCTCCATCAAGCAGACAAGTTCAAGCAGACAGAGTCCACGTTTAAGAACCTGCAAGGTGGTAACAACGTTCCTTCAGTAGACTTCAGTAGAATCACACACAACACACCTGCAAGATAACAACGTGGCACAGATTCCTGATTCCTTCAGTAGACTTCAGTAGAATCACACACAACACACCTGCTCTATGATGCATGGTATCACCTGCTCTGCTTGGCATCAAGCACCCTTTGTCTTAACCTCCCTGATCCCCCGCTGCCAGCTCGGCCCGCAGGAGGCCTTGCAGAAGACGGTGGCGACGGTAGCATGCTTGTTGGCGATTCCGGCCCTGCACCGCGCACGCTCCGGATCGGGGACCTTGGCTTATTAGACAGTTCAGTCCTAGACTGTATAGATGTCTTAGTGCCAACCCTGACTGTTCTACTTGAGTTTGTTTCTGTGGAGAGATGCGTATCGCTGGCACGGCGTGCCGGTGGAAGATGGGATGTAGGGAGCTTGTGGACTGCTTTGACAGGCGCGGCTCTTCCAGCGTTGCCAGCCGAAGGAGGGGGCGATGGACGGAACTTGGCACTCCCAGGAGTCGTTGGACTAAGAGGACTTGGAAGTCTCCGGCTACAATGACAACATGATAATATTTAAGGTAAAGTGAGATAGAGTCCTAGTTTTAAAACTTCCTATTTCTTTCTGAATGAGGAGGGAATTTTGTATTACCGGTATATGATATTTGGCACTTTTCCCACCTAAAACTATAGGATTTACAAGGAAAACCAACAGATAGTTACACTGGTCAAAAATTACGTACCCATAACAAAAATATTGCTGCTGATTTTTGGAGTGTAGTATCAATCAAAGTTGTTAAAAACCTTGTAAACATGTGGTTGCTCTAAGAGCATACAATAAGTTGAATTTAGATAAATTACAGTTTATCTAAAATTCAACTTAAACTAACCCTACCACTGAAAGATAGGCAGAGGTTAGTTTCAAATCTTAATATGGTCAGAACTAAGGTATAATGCATTGAGGCATATGTAAAATATAAATATTTGGTATGATTGAAGTGAATACTCTTTGTTCGAGACCTAACATCAAAAGGATAGAAAAAGAGGAGCGATATATGCTATATCATGTCAAGCTATGATAAGGTAGGTATGATTCTTATAGAAATATATATTACAACTATTTACAAGTGAATTTGTAGGACTTACTTGGGTGAGTTTGTCAAGCTGCGTGGCTTCACAGAATTCATGACACTGACAGAGGTTGGGGGCGGGGCACTCTGGACCTCTTTCTCCAGTTTCTTTCTCTCCTCCTTCAATTCTAGAAATAGATTAAAACAACAAAAACAAGAGAATGAGTCTCAATAAAGACATGTTAGGTGGAAGTGCAGAGGTATAGTGGTTCATTCCCTGATCTTTCAAACAAATGGTTGAGGTACAAAATAAGTGAACTATGGCCTTTAATAAAACATATCAGGGGGGTGGATTTTGAAGACCAAAACAAATTTTGAGGTTTGAACTATATATGCATCGACACATTTATTACCCTTGTTGGTAGCAATGTCACCATGGGTGGGGGGAGGAGGGGAAGGGGGGATGGGGATTTGCCCTCGGCATGTTTTGGTATGAAGACCTGTACAATTGGTACATGCAGTGATTAGCACTAAAAGGCACGTCCAGATATAAAGCAGTATTTCTATTTGTTTGGTTATAAAGTGTAAAGGAATGTCACCCATGCGCATGACAGATCCTATGCGTTTCACTAACTTAAAGGTTGGTTCCTACAGGTCAGCGGTTGATCTAAAGGTTGGTTCCTACTGGTCAGTGGTTGATCTAGAGGTTGGTTCCTACTGGTCAGCGGTTGATCTAAAGGTTGGTTCCTACTGGTCAGTGGTTGATCTAAAGGTTGGTTCCTACTGGTCAGTGGTTGATCTAGAGGTTGGTTCCTACTGGTCATTGGTTGATCTAAAGGTTGGTTCCTACTGGTCAGTGATTGATCTAGAGGTTGGTTCCTACTGGTCAGTGGTTGATCTAAAGGTTGGTTTCTACTGGTCAGCGGTTAATCTAGAGGTTGGTTCCTACTGGTCAGTGGTTGATCTAGAGGTTGGTTCCTACTGGTCAGTGGTTGATCTAGAGGTTGGTTCCTACTGGTCAGTGGTTGATCTAGAGGTTGGTTCCTACTGGTCAGTGGTTGATCTAGAGGTTGGTTCCTACTGGTCAGCTGTTGATCTAGAGGTTGGTTCCTACTGGTCAGTGGTTGATCTAAAGGTTGGTTCCTACTGGTCAGCGGTTGATCTAGAGGTTGGTTCCTACTGGTCAGTGGTTGATCTAGAGGTTAGTTCCTACTGGTCATTGGTTGATCTAAAGGTTGGTTCCTACTGGTCAGTGGTTGATCTAGTGGTTGGTCCCTACTGGTCAGTGGTTGATCTAGCTAGAGTTTGGTCCCTGCTGGTCAGTGGTTGATCAAGAGGTTGGTTCCTACTGGTCAGTGGTTGATCTGAAGGCTGGTTCCTACTGGTCAGTGGTTGATCTAGAGGTTGGTTCCTACTGGTCAGTGGTTGATCTAGAGGTTGGTTCCTACTGGTCAGTAGTTGATCTAAAGGTTGGTTCCTACTGGTCAGCGGTTGATCTAGAGGTTGGTTCCTACTGGTCAGTGGTTGATCTAAAGGTTGGTTCCGACTGGTCAGCGGTTGATCTAGAGGTTGGTTCCTACTGGTCAGTGGTTGATCTAAAGGTTGGTTCCAACTGGTCAGCGATTGATCTAAAGGTTGGTTCCTACTGGTCAGTGGTTAATCTAAAGGTTGGTTCCTACTGGTCAGTGGTTGATCTAAAGGTTGGTTCCTACTGGTCAGTTGTTGATCTAAAGGTTGGTTCCTACTGGTCAGTGGTTGATCTAAAGGTTGGTTCCTACTGGTCAGTGGTTGATCTAGAGGTTGGTTCCTACTGGTCAGCGGTTGATCTAGAGGTTGGTTTCTTACCTTGTATTGAAGGCTCTCTAATGACTATCGACATTCGAGACTTGCTCCTGAAATCACTCTCATCTTCAATGCAATCCTGGAGGAACACTGTATCCTTGAGAAGCTGGGAGATCTCATCCTCTAACATGGATCTACAGAGGAAAGAGCCTTAATAGATTATTCTTTGACCTTTGATCTCATCCTCTAACATGGATCTACAAAGGAAAGAGCCTTAATAGATTAATCTTTGGCCTTTGATCTCATCCTCTAACATGGATCTACAAAGGAAAGAGCCTTAATAGATTAATCTTTGGCCTTGGATCTCATCCTCTAACATGGATCTACAGAGGAAAGAGCCTTAATGATGCTGTACATAATTTGTAATCATAATGCCCCTGGAAAATTTAGCATTAGGCAAGAGGCAATCATTTTCAGTGTTAAGAAATTACAGCTTCGTGCAATAATAGTCCCAATGGTTTAATATTACTTAAATTTGTAAAAGGCTGGTGTCCATTTTAAATAGATTGTGACTGGAGTAGAAACCACTTTCCCAATTATGTTGTTACATCAACAGAACTAGCAAAAGGCAAATGAGCATACCTGAGTTGGTTGGTCACCTCATCTATCCGTAGTATGTTGAGTTGGTCTTTGACAGAGTCAACCTGGTCACTCACCGTAGAGGTGGCTGACATTCTGAGAATGATGAAGATTTTATAGAAAGATGGTTAAAATTCGAAGCTGAAGTACTAGCTTGGGTATAAGCCACCCCCATCCAGATTTCTTTCAAATTTTCATCACTCTGGTTTTTCTTATTTTACTGCTTTCGCATTGAAATGAACTATTTGCAAAGCTGGGAATGCAATAATGCTATGGGGCAATCAAGACTTGGTAAGCTTGCAATCCACAAATAGGATAACAGAACATCATAAATGGGTAGTGTTTAAATAACACAACGAAAAAAATTGGAAGAGCAAGGTTATTCCTTATGTTTTCTATTGTTTTGATAATTTCTTATGTATTTCCTTGTTTTTTTTAACTTTTGAATGTTGTTTTTATTGTTATATTTAAAAAAAAAACTATATTTCAACTATTTTGACCCCCAAAATAAACACCTAAACTATTGGAAAATTTATATTTCCATATGTTTTATACACAGGTCACGAAAATTAGCAATTTTTGGGATGACACGCAAAGTTAAAAGGTTGCATGACTTTTTAACAGTAGGCCCGATTTTCTACAAATTTGTTTCAAAAGATGCACAAGACTCCAAAGAAAAAAGTCATAAAATTTCAGCGCAAGATTCTTTTGCGTTAAAAATTCATCACAAAAAATGTAGAGGGGGGGGGGGCTACTAAAGCCTCCCTCTAAAACCATTACTGCCGGCCCCCATCTCTTTAATGACAATGCTGGAGCTAGCTTATATCCGACTTACCCATCACTGTCACTGCTTGGTGTCATTCTCATAGGAGTCTCCCTTCCATCTCTACTACTCATGGAGCTGCCAGGTCTTTGGAGGGTCATCCCTGGACTAGTATCTACAAACACACCAGAGAATCATTATCAAATTATGATATTTTATTTTTAATTTATATATATATTTTTTTTTATTGTTTAATTTTTTATTTTTATATTTGTTATTCTTTATTTTATTTATTTTTTATTTTTTTGCAATCTACTTCAGCCCACCCGACTATCAAGATAGTGCAATTATAAAATCAGTGATGGTACTTAAATACTGCCAATCAATGACTAGGAAAAAGGGTGTTTCATTCCATGCTGCAGAATCAGTTGAAGTGTTTAAAAATAATCTGAAAACTTATATATCTAATTCGGCATATTATATTATATAAATGATGCATGCGCATGAGTTAATTATACGATCTATCCGCACTCAAGTTGAGGTCATGCGTATCTATTACACAAAGCACGTGGGATAGTCTCGGTAAATAAAGCACACGTGACCACACATGACCAATCATTTGATTAGGATCTAGGAGTGAGTTGTGTAATATTAATTGTTCTGTCATTTTTTTATGTTCTATTTTACTTTTGTTCCTTCGTTTAGAATGCCGGTGCTTAAATGTGATCTCTTTTCTTTCTTTTTTTCCACAAGTGCACCTTCAGCTTTTGATTTTGAGTGAATCTCATATATTATTATTATCATTCTAAACTTGATTGTCAAACAATAATTGTTTTTGGTTCTTACTTCCTGGCAGTTCATCACTGACATAATCCAGGACGTCACTGTTGTGCCTTGAAAGGAGTCCATCCACATCTCTACAATGAAATAAACATAAAGACTCGTTCAGATATGTTACGGTAAACTGCCGCCCCCCAAAAAAAAAATGCTGCAGGTTTTTTTAAACGTATAAATGCGAGCAGCAATGGTCCTGCACATCTTTACCGAGCTGTGTGTTATTAGATACAGATATGTGAACATGTCGTCATCTTGTGAAAAAAACGCCACGGTTTTGCCGCGTCATATCTAAACGAGGCTCAATTCATATAGGAATCTTAGAACTTCAGTATGTGTATCGATAGCAAAATGCACATAATCTATTTCCATAATCAATCAATCAATTTTACCTTGATACAGCATCGCACCACAACTCTACTCTTATCAATACACAGGAGATGGATCATTTGACATAAATTAAAAATTTACGCTATAGAAAAGAAAGTCCCTTTTCTTTTCCAAGCTCTTTAAAACTTATATACTTTTTTTAAGATTTATGCTGAATATGACTGCAAGGAAAGACTTCCCAAATGTTAAAAAAGTACCTCTAAGAATAAAAATAATTGTTATCAGAGAAACCTTAAAAGGCTTGTATACTGGATATAGATTGCAATGTACTTTGTCCTTTTGAAAGATTAGCCCTCGCACTGAAATCTGCTACTACTGTTATTTGATTTAAGTCTTATACTACCCCCTCAATTTCTGAACAAGCCAAACGGTTAAATTTGGGCATGCAGTTTTATGGGTCCTGACTCCTCTGGCTTTCTTGTATCTTCAATCATTTTTCTTTCTTTTCGGTTTATTGAAAGAACATCCCTTTTGATAAACAAACATTACATATATATCCATGCATGTAGCTGCATTGTTCAAAATCATGTAAAAGAATCCAATAAATTCACCAAAAATTCTCAAGAAATTAAAATTGGGATTACAAAAGAAGAATTGTTCAATACATTGAATTTCAAATTGATAATGGTGCTCTGCTCTCCCCAATACTACCATGAAACACCTTCCAAGAGGTCTCTAGTTGGCTGAAAAGTATCCACATCCTTCCCTATCCACTTCAAATGATCTTTGTGATGGGGTAATTGCAAGAGTTCATATATTTTGGTCTCGTTGGTGGCCAGATCATGGCAATATCAATTATTGATTATCATAATACTAGTTGATTACTGGTCTCAACTGGTAATTCAACTGGAAATATCAACTGGTATTCTACTGGTAAATCAACTGGAAATATCAACTGGTCTCAGATGTCAACTGCACGGTCCCGTTGTTTCAATTTCCATATTAAGAACCAGTTGAATATACTGGTTTCGACTGGTACCAGTTGACTTCTGGTTTTAACTGGTACCAGTTGACCAGTTGCCTACTGGTTTCAACTGGTTTTTCGACCTAGGCATATCCCAACCAATTTCTTACCTGCCCTCGTCCTTCGCCCTCTCCCTCACACTCTCCAGGAGCATTCTGATGTGGGTCTTAAGATAATCTCTCATCCCAGGGGGCTCCGGAAGAACATTGACAGGGGATGCCGGGATGTCTTCTTCCGTCTCTGCCCGATAGTCCTGCCATATGCTCAGCAGATTATCAACCTGAAGAAGTATAGCATTGCAAGTAATTACAGTGAAACCTGTCTATAAAGACCATCCAAGGGAGACACAACAAGTGTCCTTTATAGGCAGGTGGTGTTTATGAACAGGTTCCTTTAGTACATGTTTCAATGAGAAATCATTTTTCAAGGGAAACCAAAAATGTGGTCTTTGTAGACAGGTGGTCACTATTAAAAAGCAGGTTTGACTGTATAACCATGTAAACTGTATTTTACTGCTGACAGGATTTAATAAGAAATTTGTATGTCATGAACATTCAATAAATTCACATCTTATCAACGTACATCAAAATAACAAGTTAAATTCCAACTGCATTTGAAAGATAATACTAATTTAGAACTCCCCTAAAAGAGGTGGGGCTTGAAAATGTCTTCAAGTGGGAAAATAACGACTATTAGTTATCAAATCGACTTTAGGGCTATAGAGCCCAAAAGTAATAGTCTTGATTTTCAGACAACTGTACCGAATGGTCATACGTTTTATGCTGCGCAAAGATTCAATCAGTTTAATCTTGGCCATCACAAGAAGTGGGTTATTGATGTAGACAAATGCTCATGTACCCTTTACAACTCTTTTCATGTATGTTAATACTAAAGAAGAAAAAAAGCCAGTCAGTCACTCAATAGTGTCTGACAGTGAAGTTTAGCAATTAAACGGGTTTCCTTGCATAATTTGAATATAAGGACACTGCTAACGTTTAAATTTCACAGATAGGACATACATGACATAATCATAATTCATGCAAAGTTCTACAGCATTTGAGGTTGGCTGCAAAAGGGACATAGTACCTTTAATGTACGGTAATTTATTAATTTTGGCCGAATCTATAAATCTCATGAAACTATAAATATTTATCTCATTACCCATTTCAACAAGCCCAGAGAATAAAAACATGCACTTGCATAGATCTGGGCTTCACAACTTCATAAACAGCTTCAAGAGTGAAAACCTTTTTAAAAGCTAAATCATTGGTCAAATAATGCCACATGAACATAAATTTAAAAGCTCTGCATTTAAATCACAAAGAGATGATGCATTCTTAGTCGTAACATCATGCAGGATATTGTCATCCATGAATGAACATTGATCTTTACACACACAAAAACGGCAATACCATGCGATACGTATTTAAGAGTTGACTTAGAAATAAATACTGCGCTGTCTTCAGGTTCAGTGAGATAAGGTTCATTCGTGTGTAGGATTGAAACAATTTCAAATGACACAAAATATTTTCATATTGTTCAAACAATAAACGAAGGAACAAGGAACATCAGGGTTTTATCAATTGCTGTTTGAAAAACTAAGCAAAATATACCAGAAGCTTTCTTCTTCTTTTTCCCGTATGGAAGTATTCAGTATGGTCGTATTTACTGACCAATTTATGTGTAGAAGCAACTACCATACTGGTAAGGTTTTTTTTTCCCCCTTTTATTTCTTTTTCCCCCAAAGCAGAGGAGAAAAAAAAATCATTATTATATACCTCTTCATGCAGTTCCAGACTCTGCTCGACAAGGGAAGAGCCGAGAATATCTCTGATGTCTGGTCTTTCTCCAGGTGACACCAACTCCTCCACTAAGCGCCAGAGGGAGAGAGGCTTCTCATAAGCCCCCATCATGTTAGCATTCATATCTTCCATGTCTCAACATCTCTGGTGTATGCATGAACAGGTCAATACGTTGCTTGTGCGTACAGATAGGGCATGTTCAGTCAGCAGCCGTTTTGGTGAATGTTGGTGTGTTCACACTATGGCAATGTTTCCAGTGAAATGATTATAGACTACCAACTCCTCAGGACTCCTCAGTATATATTTTGTAAGATGGAATGATAGTTGGAGATTACCATGGACTGAAATCTGTAAATAACAATTGAAACCAAAGGTAACATTACCCATGGGTATAGACCGAATTTTTCTGTCTCTTTCGTTCGTTAGCCTCTGATTTGGGTAAGGTCGGCTCTCTCTTTAGAGACAGAACAGCCCTATACGCTGTAGTGGCCGCGCGTTTGTACTAAGAAATGTTACACAAAACTTGGCCAAACTTAATCCCTAATTTTGATATTTTACCGGATGCATATCCGATGTATTTATACTCCTAAATTAGCTAAATGCTTAACTACTTCGGTTCCACTTACCAACTGGTTGGTAAGTGGAACCGAAGTAGTTAAGCATATAGCTAATTTAGGAGTATAAATACATCGGATATGCATCCGGTAAAATATCAAAATTAGGGGTTAAGTTTGGCCAAGTTTTGTGTAACGTTTCTTAGTACAAACGCGCGGCCACTAGATAGTCTACAGCGTATAGGGCTGTTCTGTCTCTAAAGAGAGAGCCGACCTTACCCAAATCAGAGGCTAACGAACGAAAGAGACAGAAAAATTCGGTCTACCATGGGTATAGCGCCTCAGCTCAGGACCCTTTCTGCACACACGCACAAATGCAAAAATCTGGTAACATAACACAAGCAACAAACACACATTTGTTGTCTTGTGTATCATCAGTTCATGTTCATCTCGATTTTAAATAAATAAACAAATAAATAGATAGACCCTATCCTAGCTACATAAGCCAGGCCTAAAGTGAAGCATATCATATTTCCATTCGGGAAAAAATAAGAAGAGACGGCGCGGACTCCGTCTCCGCGGAGAAGATCAATACTAACTTGTTAGAGCTCCCGCCGCGCTCCTAGCACTCAGCGAGCGATCAGCTCCGCTTCGAGGCGGGCCTCAGCTCCGTTGAATTAGGTACCGTCCAAAACTATGACGAATGAACGAGTGACATTTTGTTGAACGTGTTTATATGACGAATTAGGAAAGAAAACCCAAAGTAACTTACTTACCAAAAAACAGATTACTTTTTCTTCACCTAACACTAACGCACAGGCCTGTCACAACAAATGTTTGGATTGTAAACGTCAATTATTTACACCTTTTATCTGAACCTCGGCTGGTAGTTTACATTGACAACGCAAAATGGCGACAGCTGTAGCGTCCTCTGCGGCGAAAACACAAAAGACATGCAAACATAAAAATTGATCCCAAATTTGGTTCATACTTCATTATAGAGGTCACCTATGCTGTGGTTTCTATGATATTAGGTGAAGATCAATGGCGCCCCCCCCCCCTCTTGTTCAACCACCCGAAAAGTGCCCCTTTAACCTTTTAAGAAGTGCCCCTTACTTTGACAAGTGCCTCTTCCCCTTTCAACTCTGATAAGTGCCCTTCTATTTGGACGCGTGCCCCTTTTCCTTCGACAAGTTCCCAGTTTCCTTTGCAATAAGTGTCCATTTTCCATTCTGATAAGTGCCCTTTTTAATCTCTAGTAAGTGCCCCTAGTTAGGTACGAGAAGTGTCTCTTTTCACCTTTGATAAGTGCCCCCTTCACCTCTGATAACTGTCCTATTTAAATCTGAGAGGTGCCTCTTTAAATATGACAATTGCCCCATTTCCTTTGTAAGAAGTGTCCCTTCCTATTATAACTACCCCCATTTCAACTCGGATAAGTGCACGTTGTATTTTCACATTTGCCCATTTTCCCTTCTAATAAGTGCCCGTTTTTTAATGATAAGTGCCCCATTAAAAAAGAGCCCCTTCATATGGAAACGTTTGCTTGTATTTGTCTCATAAAAGAAGTTGATCACAAACTGACTCCCACACGGTGTTTAGTGTCAGGGGTCACAGGCCACTGGCTTCATCGGGCAGGTAGTTCCATTATGTGAATGGGTAAATTAACTATTACAAAATGAGGGGACACATTACATTGTACAATAGGGACACACATTGTTTTTATTGTGCAGAACATACTCTTTTATTGACTTACTTATTGCATGAAACTATAAAACCAAAATGCATTTTGTATTCTAACAATGAGTACAAAGAATAATAACAGGTGAATGAAATGCATAAACACCACACAAACACCTGGGGAGGAAGTATTCATAAATTTGAATACATAAAGTTGATAAACGACTCCGATGAAACTATAAAACCAAAATGAAATTTGTGTTCTGGCGATTGGAGTACAAAGAATGATAGCAGGTGAATGAAATGCTTCAACAGCTACACAAACACCTGGGAAGCTAGGAAGCATCCATACATTTGAATAATTTAGTTGATAAACGACTCCGCATGTGGACGTTTGTTGGAGCAGAAAGCAGTGGATTCTTAACAACACGAACCCATTTAACAGAATGTCGGAACGTAAATAAAATTTGGCGCAGTTGGAAAATGCATCTTTCTACCCTGCGAATTTAATGGTACGATCCAGTAAATTAAAACAGTAAAATGGCTCTTATTTTAAAATTACTCATTAAATAAAACCCAAAACTTCAGTGATATCAGAAAAAATATGTTAAATCTTACTAATAGTTAAAAAAAGATGTATAAACATTGTGAAAGTGTCGCATTTTACGATAAAAGACGCCGATTTAGCAAAGATGACGTCATTAGTGCGCTTGCATCAGGGAATTCAAGGTCAAAACCGGGGGTCAAAAGTTCAATTCAGACACTGATAAGTTATAGGTCGAGCCTTTTTGTTTCCTTTATTCCGACAAAATTATACAATCAATCAAAACAAGTTAAATACCAGAAAAAAGCTAACGATTAGTATTTTCATTAACCGCTTGCCCCAAAGTCGCTTGACCACATTGAAACGAGTGAGAGCTTGCGAGAGCGGCCAAAGTGTGATTGAAACTCGCTATTTGCTCTTCTCCAACGCAAAAAGAGACGACATGTGCTGGATAAATGTATTTTTTCCGACAAAAGTACAGAAATTTTGCATATGGTCTTTTTATATTATACTTTATGAAATGTTACCCGAGTGACTCCCAGGCGCCCCAATGCTGGAAAGAAACGCACATTTTAGAAAACTTCACTTTTTCATGGAAAAATGCTTATTTGTTCTATATGCACGCAAGTCAGTCTGAGTAGATGATACAACGTTTCCATATGCCCTTCTCATAAGTGCCCCTTCGCCTGTAAATGACCCTTTTCGGGTACGAGAAGTTACTCATTTTCACTTCAGATAAGTGCCCCCGGCCTTCACCTCTGATAAATGCCCCTTTAAATACATGCCCCTTTAAATACGTGTTCTTTAAGTACATTTAAAACAATGCTTAAAGGTGAATTGATGTAATTTGTAATGCAATTTCTTTTTTCCTATACTTATCAACTATATTTTCCTTCTAAACCGCTTAGAGGCAATTTGCGGTATACAAATATCGTGTTATTACTATTATTATTTGAAATCTGATCGAAGCCCATTTTCTTTTAACTTATGCACATTTTCCTTTATTACAAGTGTCCCTTTTCATGTGCGATAAGTGGCTCTTTTCACCTCTGATAATTTCCCTTTTAACAATATATAATAATATCTCATAAATGCCCCTTTCAAAATCTGATAGGGGCCCCTTTTTCGTCGACAAATGCCCATTTCCTATTCTCATGATTGACTTTTTTTCATCCCTTGTGGGTGTAAGAAGTGCCCCATTTTCACCTCTGATAATTAATCTTTGTACTTTGGCACATAATCTCCTTTTCTTTCCTGATAAGTGTTCCCTCCCCCCCCCCCCCCCCCCATCATTAAACGGGCCTTAGCTAATTTCAAGCGACTGAGAGCAATTTCCCCCAAAGCTCGCTCGCTATATACGCTCGCACGCATAATGATATGCTCAGTGTTCCGTTATGAGAATGTGCTTATAACCCCATTAGGATTGGAGTTTTTCCTCTTTATAAGATGTAATTTTTCGCACTGCGACCTCACACACATCTTAAATTTTTTCCTCGCTCGCAAACAATTTTGTAGACAATCAAACCCAACTGCAAAGCATGATGCTTAAACAATAAAGGTGTATGAAGTGAAACAAGTGAAATCATCCCTGTTAATTGTAATCACAATGTAGGGGTATATACCAATGTCTAAAAAATTGTTTATTTTCGCTCAGAGATTTCCCTTTGAAGGTGCCCTATTTTCTTGGTGCCCCCCCCCCCCCCCCCCCACTTTGGAAGTCGCTCGGCCGCCCCTGGTGAATATATCACTGTTGGTGGAGCTATTTTATTGCATTTTCTTTGTGTTTTTTTATTTGTGGAAACTGCCCCCTACCCTAGCCCCCGCTGCGTACAGTCATGGTTCAACATTCGGGAGCAACAAAAAAAAAAAACAACAACAACAACAACAACAAAAGTAGTGCTCACTAAGTTTTGGAAAATTTTGAAAATTGGATGGATAGTAGTTCTTTAAAATATGCTGCAAACTCCTGGATAAGTATTTCTGTTTATACATTGTTGGTCATAAAGGTGGAATAATTTTTTACCCCAATTTACGGAATGATTTTGACAATGATTTATTCCTAATATATCTAGATTATAGTATATATTCTCAGATTTTATTGAATAATAATTTGTGAGGGTTTCTTTGCGTGAATGCTACTATGCTAATCAACTAGGGGACCTACGTCCTTAAAGGGAAGGTTGGATTCTGGGAAGAGGTGAAAAATTATTTGTGAGCGTTATCATTGTTATTATGCAAGTGTGGAAGAACATCAGAGAACAAAATGTTCCTGAAAAGCATGGCTCTTCAAATGCCTTAATATTCTAAATATGGCATGTAATAGCATAAAAATCGGGACGGATTGTTATGCTACATGTTCGTGTAGTCCCATTTAAACACTTCTGTGTACAGTGCTTGTAACTTTACCAAGACTGGGCCAAAGAACTCAACTTTGTCTTTAAGTCATAACTGACAGTGATCATGGGATTAATGCCTCACCAAATGGCACTTATATAGCACATCGACACGGTTTTGATCCCGGGGCCTCAAAGTAACGAGGCCATTGCTTAGCCACTGAATCATGACTGTACGCAGCGGGGGCTAGGGTACGGGGCAGCCCCCACAAATAAAAAAACAAACAAAGAAAATGCAATTAATTATGAATAAGTCATTGCATTTTCCTCCGGTCCCCAACAGAAACAAATCCTGTGTGGCCATGCCTTGAGTAGAAAAATTAATATTCTTTTGTCAATGAAGAAGAAAAGTCAAGTAGATTGAGTTTATAGGCCCTCAGTATTTGATAAAAAGTCGGAAACGAGACTGCATGTCGTTAAATGCAAAGAATGCTGAAGAAAGTTTGACAGATAATCTGAAGGATGGTCTATACTTTTTGTATTCATTGAATTTATTTCTCAAAAATCCAGTTATTTTATCCCAAAATTTAGAATCAGCAATGCTCTTTCCAGAATTATACTAAATACTTCAATTTTCGTTTTGAGTATTAACATATTATTATACAGGATTGAAATTATGAGTTTATATTTTATTAAAACACACAATCTGCCCCAAACTCTCTCCCTTCCTTTTCTCCTCTCTAACTCCTTGGACTTATCCCCCTAACCTCCCCCCTTTTCTTCCTGATGGCTGACATTCACGCTTGTCATTATAACCGCTGACATAATATTATAAGAATATCATCAACAAAGGCTTCTATATACCTCCTGCATGGATTCTTTAAAATCAATACTTTTGATTACTCGGTCTTTCACTTCTTTTGAGAAAAAAAATTCTCACACCAATGACACAAGATAAAGAACAGCTTCCTGGAAATTTCAGTGATCAAATTCATAACTCCAGTTTATTTCTTCTAATGAAATTGAACAGAAATTCGTTTTAGCGAATAACATTGGGATGTCGCTATACTCTTTACGAACATAACAAAGAAAGTTAATTATTCTATTATGAAAGAATCATAAACCTAGTAAGGGGAATTAACTTTAATGCATACTAATAAGATAAACTACAGCAAGCATCAGAAACTAAAGTATATAATACATTGATTTCCTTTCCAATTAAAGATGAAGTTGAGTTCTGGTCATGACATGCGATTGCATTGTGAAAGAAACGGTGTGTAATCGACCAGAAAAGGTTGATCATCTAGCATATAAGCAGGCGCGCCGGAAGCAGTTTGGGATTGGGGGGGCAAACATTCCAGGGGGCTCACCTTCCAGGGGCAGTGACGTAATGAGAAAAAAAGTTCGGAAGGGGGGGGGGGCAGACGAAAAATCTGCATCACCACCTTACCATCTTACAAGTTACATTTTTCAAAGTGGAGTATTAACGATCAAGAAAGGCGTAAATTGGCGTGGGGTCCAGGGCGTGAGCCCCCTTTAGGTATTTAATTACGGTTAGATGAGCATCCAGGTGCCCTCTTTAAGCCATTGACATGTTCCAGGGGGGGGGGAGCCCCCAGAAGCTCAGAGGTTTTAATATTTAACTACGGTCAGATGAGCATCCAGGGGCCGCCTTAGGGCCCTTGGTGGGGTCCAGGGGGCAGAGCCCCCGGAATCTCAGGTATTTAATAACAGTAAGATGAGCATCCAGGGGCCCGCCTTAGGGCCTTTAGTGGGGTCCAGGGGGCAGAGCCCCCGGAAGCTTAGGGATTTTAGGTATTTCATTACGGTTAGATGAGCATCCAGAGGCCCTCTTTAAGCCATTGACGTGTTCAAGAAGGGGGGGGGGAGAGCCCCCAGAAGCTCAGATGTTTTAATATTTAACTACGGTCAGATGAGCATCCAGGGGATCGCCTTAGGGCCTTTAGTGGGGTCCAGGGGGCAGAGCCCTCGGAAGCTCAGGGGTTTTAGGTATTTAATTACGGTCAGACGAGCATCCAGGGGCCCGTCTTGGGGCCCTTGGTGGGGTCCAGGGGGAAGAGTCCCCCGAAGCTCAGATGTTTTAATATTTAATTACGGTCAGATGAGCATCCAGGGGATCGCCTTAGGGCCTTTAGTGGGGTCCAGGGGGCAGAGCCCTCGGAAGCTCAGGGGTTTTAGGTATTTAATTACGGTCAGATGAGCACCCAGGGGCACGCCTTAGAGCCCTTGGTGGGGTCCAGAGCCCCTGGAAGCTCGGGGGTTTTAGGTATTTAATTACGGTCAGATGAGCATCCAGGGGCCTGCCTAAGAACCCTTGGTGGGGTCCAGGGGACAGAGCCCCTGGAAGCTCGGGGGTTTTAGGTATTTAATTACGGTCAGATGAGCATCCAGGGGGCAGAGCCCCCGGAAGCTCAGGGTTTTTAGGTATTTAATTACGGTCAGATGAGCATTTTTACCTTATTTGTGACATTGGCAGGTCACTTATTTTTTCTCCCCGTCTTTTTTTTTTTTTTCCTCTTTAATATACTTTTTCAAAATGTGAGGGGGGGGGGGGGGGGCGCCACTTTGCAGACCATGATATAAAGATTTCTAAATAAGCGTATTTTTAGCCCGACTGCGCATTAGGGAATTTCTTATTTTCCAAAAAATGCATAAAAAGGTATGACCTACAAAAAAATACCGAAAAATCATGTCATAACAGCAACATTTGCAAATCACTGGTATCGAATAAGAAATACACCCCCATCATCAGTATGCCAGCGTTCAGGGGCTCATGTCTTCTCACCCCTATAACAAAAAAACAGACACGCTTTCCCATTTTCGCACAATATGTCCACGATATGCGCGTATCGCTATTATAAAGACCTCCGTTGATAAATACCGTATAGGTGGCATGCGCATTTAATTCCTGTGAACTTTCCTTTCCTTTGAATGATATTGTATATGTGATTTAATTCAGGTTTTTATTATTGTTATGTTCTTTTGGGTTAAAAATACAAACCATGTTTACTCCTTTACTCCTTTTTTTTTTTTTTGGAGGGGGGGGGGGGGGCGTTTTGGGGGGGCAAAAATGCCTTTTGCCCCCCCACTTTTGTGATTGGGGGGGCAGCTGCCCCCCCTGCCCCCCCCACTTCCGGCGCCTATGCATATAAGTATTTGTGTGTATTGCAAGGTTCTGGAATCATCAAAATGATAAGAAATTTAGCCAAGTCTTGGTAAAGTTACAACTGTGTACACAGAGAGATGTATATGGGACTTCACGAACAAGTGGCGTAAAAATCCGTCTTATTTTACGAGTTACATGACATATTTAGAATATGAAGGCGATTAAAGTGCCATGCTTTTCAGGGAACATGTTTTATCTTAAATGTTCTTCCACACTTGCGTAATAACAATGATAACGCTCACAAATTATTTTTCCCCTCTCCCCAGAACTCAACCTTCTCTTTAAAGGATACAAATGAGTTCTTAATAAGTACAGTGGATCTTGTTTGTTAACTTCATTGTATACATAATGTGACAAATAATTGTTCAAACATTTTGTACATTTACACTAAACTTCTTAGTCAAACATAAAGCATATCAAAGTTTGTTACTTTCATTGTATACATAATGTGATAAATAATTGTTCAAACATTTTGTACATTTACACTAATAAGTATTATACAGCGGGTGATTCCTTGCTTCCAGAATAGTGTGACGATGTTAGACTGGATGTATAGTTTCAAGCTAAAACATTGGTTTCTATTTCACTGTCATGTTCAGTCTGTTTACCTATGAACATAGTTCAGGTATTTATGTATGTATTCGTATACCCAATATTTCAAAAATAATAATTTTGTCGCTTGCATTATGATTCAAATATAAGACATGAGCAAATGAAATGGCACTCTCTGATTTTAACTTTTCTCAATAGATCCCTTCTCTTCTCTCTGTCGTCTTCCTCAGTTTGTCAATTCTCATTTCTCTTTTTCTGTCTTTATCATTGAAACATATTTGTTTATGTTTATTATCAATTCGAGGTGCAACATGTTTAACAATTCTTTTTCATTTCGAATTTGTTGTACCTTGTATTCCTTTGGAGAATGTATTGTCATCTATATATAATTCTTAACTATGCAACTATGTAAATTTTTGAATGTATCAGTCTTTGGACTGATTTACAAAGAAATTTCATTCAAGGAACCTAAACAAATGAATGAATAAATGAATTAACGAATAAATGAATTAAAGATGCATTATAAGCAAAAAGATATTAGGTACGAAAATTAGGGATTATGCAGAGAAAGGACCTTAAGTAAGTTCACTCAGTTCACAATTGTTACGCATCGTTCCAGTGAACAACTATGGATATATGCAATTAAATGATGTCCTAAACTATTAAAATGTCCTTGAAACATAATACACAAAGAAATAAAAACAGAATTATGCCTTCATAACCAATACCAGTTAAGTAAACAAAGTAGACAATTTGCATATCTATAGTACCTTGCATATCTTAAAGCCAACATTTCCAGATACATTGTAATATTTTGAGAAAAAAATAATTTAATAGTACAAATAGAGTCCCCCCCCCCCTAAAAGTCTGAAGGGCCTTCTCTCTTACAATTTTGTAACAAATTTGGTAGACCATACAAGTATGAGACATCCCCGGTAGCAAACTGCTGTAACAAGCAAAACGTGAGGGGTATGACCGACTTGTGATAGTACGGATAAGCGTCCTGGTCAACCTTCTCGTGGCGGGGACTGTTAACCTGATGACTCGTACAACAGGGACAAGCAGACCAGAGTGGCTAGGAGAGGAGTGAAGTTAGGAGAGAAAGGAAGCTAAATAAGATGAATAAAGAGACCCAAACAAAAGACTGAGATACAACTTCCTTATCAGAGAAATACAAAGGAAAACAAAAGGCTGCAAAAACAAATGGATACGAGATCTATGCAAAAAATTTGAAACCTCACGTCAGGCTACCAAATCCAAGGCAGTCTGTACAACAATTAAACAAATCACCAAGAAATCTAACATCGGAAAGCAGGTAGTGAAAAGCGAAGATGGATAAATCCTTACCGAGATAAAAGACATGAAAGAGAGATGGAAAGTAAGCTTTGAAGAACTGTACAATAACCAGAAACAAACAAATGGAGAAGCTTCTAACATACCTCACATGCCCAGCCTCGACCCAGTTCCAGACATTCTGCGAGATGAAGTAGAATACGCTGTTCGGAAACTCGCAGAAGAGAAAGCACCTGGATTTGACAGCTTCACAGGAGAGGAACTCAAAGCTGCTGGGTTAACAGGTATCACCATACTCCACAAATTGTACACTAAAATATGGCGGCAGACTGGGGAAAGGCCATAATAACTCCAATCTACAAGAAAAAGACAACTCAATTGTGGAAACTACCGGCGAATTAGCCTCCTTAGCTATGCAGGGAAAAAGTTCAGTATCATCCCCCAGCAAAGAATCATGAAGAAAACATAAGATGTGCTGTCCGAAGCACAAACTGGATTCTGTCCAGGACGCTCCACCATGGACCTTTATTATTCACCCTGAGACAAATGATGGAAAAACGCATCCGGGAGATTTAAAGTTCCGACATTCTATGAACCATCATGTATAAGAATCAATTATTATCATGATTATTATTATCATCACATAATTATTCGAGAAAAGAGGTACCCAATTATCCTCCTATTCAGACGAGATGCTTAGATATATTATGTTTATCTTGTGTATGTTGGTGACGACTATGAGCTTTGACAGCGGGGACCATGGCGCGCAAGAGAAGATAATATTTATACAGGGGTACATTTTTGTCTCCACTTGACCTAATAACAATCTTAAATGTTTGGGTTTTGTAAGTTTGTTAAATTCCACAGTCCACATTATTTTCATCTGCAAAATTGAAATTTACTCCCATGTCTCATGGAAGATGTAAAGCCTATCAGAAGTGCAGAAAGCAATCTCCCCCGTCTTAAATGCTTGCAAATAGTACCAAGCTCGAATAGGTATGGTTATCTTGAAATCAGTGAGAATGTTTTTGATGTATTTGAGCTCGTTTGTGTACTGATCGATGCTCAGCAGACCCTGATAGTGCTTAACCCATGCAATGATAACTGAATTATCCTGATACACAGCAGGGTTAGCGTTGGCGTCAACCTTGCTAATGCTATGAATGATAGCACCAGACACATCGTTGATCACGTGTACCGTAGAAAAACTACTCTTAACGACAATCGATTGACTGGATGTCAATGCAAACATCTGCCATGGAAGAAATCCGTTACACCTTATCTCTCTTAATGCCTTCCCACCTTCTGGCTTAAATACCTGTATTTTGTCAACAGCTGTTCTGTGACCTACGAAGATTAGCCCATCCTTCCCTACAGTGAGACCACCAAGCCCACCTTGCGCAACATCCATTGTCTCAAACGTTACATCAAGCTTTTCAAGAAGCTCGGTGTACAAGACAATTTTGTTATTCCTGTCGTGTATGACGTATCCACCATCAGGCATGAAGTGTAAAGCACGAACTCTAACAGATTTCAGAACGGTATCTTGTATGGTGCCCTCAGAAGAATATATGATTATTCCTCCCCTACTACAACCAACAGCAATCCCATTGTTTGGTGATATTGCCATTCCGCCCATGGCATTTCTAAGAGGCAGCGAATCTTCCCTGTACATCCATTTGGACTCCTTTTGTCTTAACTGGCCTATTTGGAGTCCATCCGATCCCAGACTCCTGAAGCCAACTCTTTCACCTTCCTCAGCAGTTCTCCTGGGCAGCTCCACATCTGGCCCAATCTGGCTTAGAAGCTCTTCCAGCGTTTGACACTTCGCTTTATGTGCAGGCGAGTAGCCACGGGGGGGGGGGGGGGGCACGGGGGGGGGGGGGGGCACGTACCCCCCCTAAAATTTCCAGGATCGGTTGAGATTTTGTAGACCCCTTTTTTTGACCTCGATCGATTATGCACTTGTCATTTGTAAGACGCACCTCTTGACCCCCGGGAATGGTGCGTCATGGTTGCGTCATGTTCCCCAAAATCGCGACGCACAGTACCGTCATGGCCGCAAAATGTCCGTCACAATACTGACCCATATGTGCGTCATAGTAAGTCACTTTACCACGTTGCGTCATTTGGTGTGTCAATGGGACCGTCACTTTCTCCAAGCTTGTCTGTTTCTCAAATGTGCGTCATTGGCTAGTCATTTTCATGAAATGGTGTGTCATATGTTTGACTCAAATGTGCGTCGATGGAATGTAATGGTGTGTCACTTTCTGTGACGGAAGGTGCGTCATGGTATCAAAATGTACGACTCACATCGGTACAATGACGCACCATTCCCGGGGGTCAAGAGGTGCGTCTTACAAATGACAAGTGCATTACATGTATGTGCCCCCCCCCCCCCCCAAATATCAAACTCTGGCTACGCGCCTGTTTATGTGAGGTCAAAGCCTCTGTCTGGAGAGGAATATGAAGACCATTCTTAACCAAGTCCCGAGCTGTCTTAATCTGGTCTAGCTGTTTACGACCTGACTCCTCCATGCATGTCTCCCAATGAACTCTCAAGTTTACCTAGCTTTTGTCCGACTTCATTTTTCAACACCGTCCTTATTTTCCTCAACTTCTGAACTGATTCCTCAAAAGTATCATCTATTTTATCATTGAGTTGTTCATGTACGTTATGCACCCTTTTACGCTTGTCTACAACGAATGTAACATTGTTGTCAACGTTGCGTATCTTTGTATCCGCTTTAGATGCAAGTTCCTCAATGGTATTATTTTGCGCAGTTTCATGTACGCCTGCTTCCAGGATAGTGTGAGCATCCTTTGCATGCTCTGATATGGCACACTTGCAGCAGACATACTTTTTACAGTTAAGACAAAAACAGTCTTCATCTTGGTTCGGATGTTTTTTACATTTGTCTTCTTGATTATAGTTGGAATGGCCCTGGGTCTCCACATCTTCAACAAGTGATCTTACTGTTATGTTTGATTGCAATCTACCCACGTCTCCACCAGGAACCGAAGTCTCATCCCTGCACGTATCTGCCTTCTAAGCGTGTTACCAAACCATCAGAACGTCTATGTTCCGACGGGACTCCAAGAGAGTCTCAAGACAACCCTTGCAGAAGGTATGGGAGCAGATCAGGATCTTTGGGTCCTTGAAGAAGCTCAGGCAGACAGGACACTCTAGGTTCTTATCGACAGCCTGCTGCAAGGAAGTAGCCATCGTTGACAACTCAAGCACACGACCTGTGAAGAAAAAGTCACATCGGTGAATTAATTGGCCTCCTCATTCAAAAGTGTCTTATGTTTTGTAAATACTTATGTGGATCTAGTATTGCACTGAAAAATGTGAAACATGATGCATTTCATGGTAAATAGAGCCTACCGGTACAACATTATGAAATGACTTTTCCCTACTTCTTTAGAACTTATGTTATGAAGTATTTCTAACGGCGCCTATATGATTTCAGTCATCAGAGGCGTATGCTAATGTTTCATTCAGCAATGCAGTTGTATGAGTATAGGCCTATGTTTTTTTTAGGGAGTGGGAATTCCCACTGACATTCAGGAAGCATTATTTATGTTGAGCCTTTGCACTTGCGATCGTTCCACTTGACCGAATCGTTCACCCGCGCACATGTCAGCAATCCTTCTCATTATAACAAGATATATATATGAGTATAATTTTATATCATAATATTTGTAAAATTCACTTGTGCCATCATAATCGAGTTATGCGTCCCTAATACCTGTAATTCAATGTGGGATGTGTTATGTGTATATAGACACTCAACTCTATGAGCAACGTCATAATGCTGTATCACGCATATCTTGCCACTCTCATCCTACTTCTCTTTTCCTTTCCTCCATCTCTTTTTCTTCCATTCTGGTCTCTCACATCCTATTCTGCCTCTTGTACACTATGCGTGTGAAGCGCCCACCCGGGAGGGGGGCATCCCTTTTAAAGAAGAACAAACTAAAGATAGGTAATTACTGGGATGCGTGGCAAAACAAAGTCATTTTATTCTTAATCTGTTACAATAACATTCTATTTTAACAATAATTATTTACGACCAAATTGCATAACAATACTCTTCAAGTACTAAACGCAAATAAATTTACCTGTTCGCATACATTGAATTCGTAACTCTCCGGTGTCATCTTTCTGAAATATATCACTAAGAATACCATCTGGGAAGTTTCATTACGTTACTATCTGTAAATTAAAGAAACTTTCCTTACTTCCGTACTTTAATTACAAGGGAAATATCACTCTTCATCGATCTCATAATCATAACTTGGCTTCTAATAAATAACTTAACCAACGAATGTCTATAACATTGAGATATCATTCAATCTACTAACTTATTATAATATTACTCATCACTTAGCGTCTCCATTAGGAAATCATATAGACAATGACATGATACAAGAATGCTGGTATAACCATCCATTATAGTGCGACCCAGAAAAAACGAAACCGAGATTTATCGATGTTTTATCATAACTTAATCACAATTATAATTAATAAATGACACATATTTGTAAAGCTTAAACCCTCCTCTTTCATTTGATGCAACTCATATGATGCATATTTCACGCATGAGTGAGCAAAAGCAATTTGAAGAAAAGAAACCAAAAAGTCATTTGGCGGGCGGTATTTGAATTTCGAGGAAAAATTCACATTTCTAGAAAGTTCATTTTCTGCTCTTTCATAATGACACCTCAATCAGGAAAAATGAGCCAGGAATAACAAAGTTCTGTTTGTTTAAAGTGATGCTTGCATTTCCATAATTTGATTAAACGAATTCGTTTTCACTGGCTGCCTGCCGTAGCAACAAACGGAATTGACAAAAGACTTAACTCCGTTTCGTTGACGATCAAACATAGACGAAAGACTTTATAGGAATAGTGCCCCTTTTACTTTGACAATTAAGAGCACCTATTAATTTGTAAAAGTGCCAACCCCACATAGCTTTAAAAATCACTTCAGATTGAACTGGCTAAAATGATGTGATATTCTTGCTCAGATGCTTTCCTTTACCTTCTTGGGTGCAGATGCATTAGAGCCCCAGATGGTTTCCCATATGGGGCCCATGTTTCAGAGAATATGGGATCCATGTGGGTCCCACATGGGCTTGCTACCTGGGTTAGTATCCTCTCTGTCTCTCATTATCTCTCTCTCCCACTCTTTACTTCTTTTTTTTTGCACTTTTACGCTTCGCGCTTAACATTTAGCTCGTTGCTTTTTAACGCTGCGGCTTTGCATTTGGCACACTGCATGTATATGATGCTGATGATTGAATAAATTGAATAAAATTCATCAATTCCTTATGAAGCCGTATAAGCGAGAATTCATTTTATTCTTGTCTTATATACGGTTGTCTCATTTACTTCGTTTTCTTTTTATATCAGTATGTATTATGAAAATGAGATGTATATTGATGGTCATCTTGCGAGTAATAACCATCAACTACTCTCATCGGGCTCTCGACCATCATTAATTTTTCTCTTCGATTTTTAATATTTTGTATGGTGATTTTTTTTTTTTTGTGTACAGGCCATCCCCCCACCTGAAATATTGGGGGGGGGGGGTTATATTCCCCCATCTCCCTCGGGATCGATACCCATGATTTACAGCATTATTCATAACGAAGTCTTTCTTATGAATCTAAAATCAACTTACTAATCAATTCCACACAAATCATAATTACATAATTGAATTGGTGAAGCAACATCAGTCTAATTAAAGGACTTTTTTTTTATAGGGGAAATATCAAACATGGTTCAGACTGCGTAATGCTCTGATTTGAGTTAACTCAAACTTGGGGTGAAGTCTCACAAGTGAAAACAAGATGGCTACCCTGATTCTAAAAAAAGTTAAAGTAGATATTCATTGATTTTAAAAACTAACTTTATTTTCATTATTGCAAAGTTGAAACTTTGATTCGACACGGTTATCAAAATTCAATGCTTGGAAACATTCGAAGTAATGATTACTATAAATTACAAAACGCTTAAATACAGCCCCGGCATAGCACCTGAAGAGCTCTCCGAACGCTGCTGAGATGTGTGAGATCACAGTATGGACATGACTTGCACAAGCAGACGATGTCCCATGACATCTCACACATTTTTAGTGCCTGTGTTTTCATCTTCTCTTAAGTTCTTTCTCTTACTTCACTACTGTCAGGCTAAATGTATAATCTATTGCCTCACTCTAAACCCCGCGCATGGTTTTATTTTGATGACAAATGCAGCGATACAAAAATAAAGGAATCTGTCGCTTGTAAACAAAATAAGACGCCATTGCATATTCAGCTGCACACACTGGGGTATATTCGGGGTTTCGAGAGGGAACAAATGTCGCCCTTAATATCATTCCGGGGGTTTTTCAATTCGAAAGTCTGGTTTCTTTGATTGTTAATTAACCCCTATCCTGTGTATTTACAAGCAAAAGATTTTAGTTATCAGAATCGGGTCATATCCCCTTTTGAATGGTTTGACATGCCATTACATTTATATACACTAAACTCATTATAATTTGAGAAATAATAGCTTTGCAATTATGTTCATCTCTATGGGATGTCGTCTGCTTGGGCAGTGTTGGTCCATATAGTGACGTCATTAAAACATCGTTATTTTTCCGGCGAATCTCTCGTATATCCCAGCTGCTATGGAGGTGGTTGTATTTGTATTTTTATAAATCACCCGATATGTAGTTGACCTAAAACTTGTAGATGGCCATCTGTTAGCTTACCAGTTTATAGTGATACATTAGTTGACACATTATTTCAAAAAAGTGAGGGGCGCTTTTAACAAATCCTCGATTGATAAATATGGGGGCATGCGGAATGTTTAGGAAATTAAATTCCTGTTTACTCTCCTTTTCTTTGAATGGAAAATAAACTTGTTGTGATTCAATTCAGGTTTTATTATTTTTTAGTTTATTTTTGGTTAAAAAAAACTACCCATTTTTACTCCTCTGCTGCTGATTTTTTTCGGGGGGCGAAAATGTGTTCCCCCCCCCCCCCATACTTCCGGCGCCTATGTGTATAAGCCTTCTTATAAGAGATTGGCAAGATATTTTTCTCGAAAACTCAACCTAATGAGGCATTTCAACAGCAAGAGCGGTTCTAGAGGAGGCTTTACGGGTTCACGTAATACGTATTTTACAACTTTTTTGTTTGTATGTTGTTGTGGGTTTTTTTTCAGGGGCACTGGAAAAATGTCATGCATGCACTGAAGTGTTAAAGTTAACGCGCTTATTTTGCTTTTTTATCGACCAAGAGGAAAATAAATAATTCAAATAATAAAGCATTAAAGGGGTTAACTTGATTTGGACCCGGCCCCTCCATCCAGTGTTATTTAGGGTACGAACAGGCGCGAAGGCAGGGGGGGGGGGGATTTTGGGGGTTGAACCCCCCCCCCCCTTTGGAATTTTGTATGTGTTTATTTTGGAGGAAACCCCCCCCCCCCCCCAAAAAAAAAAAAAAAAAAAAAAATGTATTATGCTAATGGTGACCTAAAAAAGGTGACCTTACCCCCCCCCCCCCCCCCCCGACTGAACAAAAGGTCGATCCGGCAAATTTTCAAATTTTTGGGACCAAAAAAAAAATAAAAAAATGTCCTCTTACCCATTAAAATTACTTTTTTATCCCTCTGAGAGTGATGTCTTTTCTTTCTTTCTAAAATTTGTTCTATCTGTCTTACTTGACTATTTACTCCTCATTTGTTTGGGTTCTCCTTTATATCTTGTATTAATTCATTTTCCTTTTCTTTTCTCCTTACGATATTTTTTTTCTTTGTACTGATATTCAGACTCTTATTAATTCGAATCTTTCATTTTCCTTTGTTTTCACATTTCTTCTTTCTCCTCCTCTTCTTCTTATCATTCTTCCATTTCTTCTTATCTTTCTCCTTCTTTTTTCTTCTTCTTCATCTTCTTATTTTCATTCTTCTTATGATTATCTTGTTTTCATTCTTCTTCTCCTCCTTTTTCTTCTTCTTCTTCTTCTTCTTCTTCTTCTTCTTTTTCTTCTTCTTCTTCTTCTTCGTCTTCTTCTTCTTCCCCTCCTTTCTCTCCTCCTCCCTCCTCTCCTGATTATCTTATATATTGAATGCATATTGGCCTTATGTTAATTAGTGTTCAATTTGTGTTTTCCTCGTTTCATTCATTAATTACCATTCTCCTCCAATAATTATTGTTTATCATTCTTCTTCCTTGGTTCACCGCCAGATATACTTCTTGTGAAATTTTACCTTTTTAATTTCATTAATGTAATATAGCTTAAACACTGTTCATCTCACTTGCTACTCTTTAACTCGTTGCAAAATAATGCGCTTCAGAAACATACTTAACATGTTGTAGATAACTTTAAATCAAGATTTTGGGGATGAGATACCATAAATGGACTGGAAAAGATATTAATCCCGATGAAATTATTATGGATGGAATTAATATAGAAACTGACTATCACAGAAATAGAGCGTGAAGCATCAAAGACCTTTTATTTAACGTCTCTGTTAATTAAAAGGGGCTTTTAATCGAGGATGAAAACGTAGTTCTACAATTTTGAATAAGTGCTATAAACCTTTGATTGGTTTGTATAAACATAAATAAAGTTATACTGTGCAGTAATTAAACTGTTTCTCTTCATCGGCATCAGGCTCTTTCAGACGACATACGTCATCAACGTCATCAAAGAAACGAGATGTGATTGGTTGAAAGTTACATAGCAACTACCTGCGATGCGAGAAAGGCACATTGTGATTGGACAATGTTCATTGCCGGTTCTTGGTATTTTTCAACTGGTTATCTTTGAGAGGGGCCATCAACCTTTTGCCATATTATGTGCAAGTTTAATATCAGATAAATTTAAGAGAAATATTAAATTAGAAGAGGATAGAAGACATGCTACAAATTGTTGTATACAAAAAGGAACGGATATTACAGGGTACAAGCTTCATGATTGATCAGATGAAGTGAGATTCTAATGACGTCATAATCTGGATAATGTCATTGGAAACATTCAGGGCGCGCGTTGTGGGCGTCCTCCTCTGCGCAATTTTAGGGCGTGGACCACTGAAAATAATGAACGGGGATGAAGAATCCATAATATACTTTGGAGCGTAAACAGGTCGCAAGAGACTTTTAACTTTATGACCACCTGTCTAATGGTAGTATAAAAAGGAACTAAGAAACAAAGAGTATTGCAATTTCTAAACAGATTTTTTTTTTTAATGTATGAAAACAAATAAGGGCAGCTTTTTCTCTGCTAAAGATTTGACCTCATGAGAAGATCAGCACACTCAGCACACCCATGCGCGCGCTTGCGTAATAAGATGCGCGTCTCCACCATAGTGACCACGCCCTAGTATAACAATGTAAACAAACCATATCTCTCTTGCAACTTGCGATTTTGAGATATCTCAGTCAATTTTTTGGCGATTTTCGACTATTTTGCGACTTTATAGTGCATTCTTTTCGAAAATCCAGGTAACTATTGTATTGGTATATGACATAGAATGACTTAAGTGAGTTTGAAGAAAAATGAGAGAAAACTGAATCTTATAGGATAATGGTCACTTTTCCACGAAAACAAAATTTCGTTTGCATCGGAAACTGTAGATAACACACGTGAATCCTATACCCGGGCTAATAATACACAGTGTTTCTATGGGTACATAACTGTAATGCATTGTAATGATATCTTTTTTCAACAACTTTACAATTGTATACGATCTCCTTTTTATCATTCTTCTTTCCTTTTCTCTTCTGCTAGATCATAGTATCTATATTCTAGCTGTGAATATAGAGATTTAGGCGATGTATTGTATCGGACGTATTCGTTCTCCACATCCCTATGTCCTGGGAAGACCTTTACCCTGTATCGGGTCAGCTTCTCCCGTTGCCATCAAACCACCGATGGCAATCCCCCAGGATGTAAGCAATAAAATAACAAACATAGCTTAAATGATGATAGTCAAGCAAGTCAAATTACAAAAATGATGAAAATCAGATTTCTACAGCTGATTTATAATTAGTTAAACTACGAAATAAATATGAAGGGGTGAAAGTTCTACAAATGCAAAAAAAGCTACATGTATATAGAGCTTAATAAGATATTGTTTTTTGAGGAATAGTATAAACTGAAGAAAAAAAAACATATAATGCTACGGGCATATATATTTAAAATTAAGACAAAGCGTTTTCTTTCTTTTAAATCTTCACTGGAAATGAAAGTGCTTGGCTTTGTTTCTTCGTGTAAACAGAAGCTGTGCTGGTCTTCCCAAGACACGATATTCTCCCCATCTTCTCCCTCACCTCCATCAGCTGTCCATGATCTCACTGGCAAGCTGCTTCTGCAATCCATGCAGAACTCATTGGAGAAACAACAACTTCATCAGCAGCTTGTCGTAAGCATACATCGTATAGCATAAGGACCTTGACATAACAAAGAAATAAATGTTATCGAATAATAATAGTCTTCATAGAATAATTATCATTATAAGAAAATTAGTCGTTAAATGAATGGATTTTATTCGACGAGAGATCATTTTTATTAGTAATAACATTTTAAATGTACAGTAGAATAATTCTAAAACATTCTTGTTTAATGTTTTTCCTTTATCCTTTGCAGAGCGTGGCATCTCAGCTTGGTGTTGGGGCTAGTGGAGACTGTGGGATGATCCTGAAGAACATCAGCTGTCTGGTGACAGAGTCGGAGGAGAGAAGGAAGGTAGCAGAGAAGAGGGCCAAGGTGATAGAGGACAAATATCTGGACACTGCCATGAAGAACCAGGTCCTGGAGTTAGAGCTGGCTGAAGCCAGACTTCAGAGAGACACTGCTCTCGGCGATCTCCAGGTAAATATTTTACCCATTTTAATGATGAATGAAATATGAGAACGAAAATAATAGCTTGCTTACCTGAAGAAAAAAAGTCATTAATGACTCAACTTTAAATCAAAGTGCTTAAAGATTAAACTACTTTTCGTTTCTTTTCAGGATCTAACTTGGCAGCCCTCCATGTGTACACCTGCCTCTGACCAGACTCCTCGTATATCTTGGTAAGGTTAAAGTGAAATGTAGGCTTAAACCTTTAAGAAAAAAGGTGTTGACTTGTTAATATGGAAAAAAAACATTCGTATCGTGACTTCTTGCCCCCCAAAATCATTCAAACAAACAAACCAATAAATGAATGAATGAATAAAGAAAGAAAGAAAAAGATCAGGGAAGAAAGAAAGAAAGAAAGACAAATAATACGAATTGATTAATAGCCATATTTTGCCGGAAATATCACCTCCAGTAAATTACATTCTCTGTCGTATAAAAATAGAATCTCCCGTTATCAAATATATAGAAAGGATGATTAGATTAAGAACTCCATTTTTTTACCATACCAGTTGCTTCGAGGGTTACCCCCAAACACACGAGACAGCACCAATAGATACTCGAGTAGCACCTAAATCCCCTTCTACACCAGAGACAGCACCATTCGTTTCATCAACACCAGGAACAGTCCCCTTCCCCCCAACTACACCTGACACTGCACCCATCTACTCTCTCCCTGTGTAAGAAATGCTTTTGAAAATTATAGAAAAAAGAAGACAAGTCAACCCCGAACAAAAGAATCTAAACAAGTTAACTAAATAATCAAACAACGACAAAAATAATACAAAAAAACAAACGAGAAAAAAATGAATGTCTGCGAAATAAAAATGATTTTAAAGTTGTTTATATTCATGTTTGCTAGAGGTCAATCTAAGTCATCATACAACTATATCTTTCCACATATCATCATGTTACAAATAATGATTTTTATTTTTTCCTTCAGACCCCCAAGTCCCAGCCCTAGAGTTAGTAGCTTAGGAGCAGCAGTCAACGGAACTCCACCCACATTTCCCATATCTGTTCAAGCTTCTGTGGATACAACACACCTGCAACCCTCACGGTAAGACTCTGGAACCAATTCCATATCATCTTAAAATTATGAAACATAATAATGTTAAATTAGAAGAAAATAAACACTTTTTTTTCTCGTTTGTTTGTTTCCATCTGTTTAGATCTCCATCCGTGAGCGGTACCATAGGTGAATCCACAAGGACTTCGAGCAGAGCTGCATCCCTAGCTTCTTCCTATCTCTGGGGTGGATGACTGACCTCAAGTCATTCCACCCAGGAGGTGGAGACATCATCTTGGGCAGTGGGGTGAACGGTACGGTTTATCTGTACCGTCATCGGGTCACCGATATGCCCATAGCAGTCAAGACCATCGATCTCCCAGACAACTTTCAAGAAATGACAAAGAAGGTAGGTCGATTTGTTTTCTTTTCTTAGTAAAAAATAATGTCTCTATAAGCGCTTTACAGATATAGGCCTACTATAATAAACAACAGTTATCATCGAGAACAGGAGAGTAAGATATAGTTTCTGCAAGTGTTCAATATGTTATGGCAAGAAAAGAATTAACATAATTAGAATATTAGTCATAATTTTGATTTGAATGTTTAACAGCATAATTAAATCGGTCTTAAATGATTTTATTTCTCAGGTTAAAGACATCCAGGAGGAAGCTAATTGCCTTGACATCCTTGGCAGAGATGATTGCTTCCCAGGATTCCTTGGTTGTCTGGAGATCAACCCAAGTACCATCGGTCTTGCCATGGAGTTTATCGGTGAAACCACCACGGGGGAGTCCTTCACCCTGAGCCGAGGCATCCGAGAGATAGACCTCAGTCAGCATGATTTGTAAGTATTTATCTTTATTATTATATAATCCTAGATGAGTCTATAAGTTCCTTTTCTAAAACGTCTTTCTTTTCTTTCTCTTGATCATTTCAGTATGCGACTGTCTCTGGACACTGCCAAGGCTCTTGGTCGTCTTCATGAGATGGGCTATCTCATGAACGACTTGAAAGAGGACAATTGCCTGCTGCGGAAGACCGAGACTGGTCAATGGCAGGCAGTCATCGTAGACTTCGGTCTCGTCTGTCCTCGGGCCTCCCCTTTCTCCTTCAGCTTCTCAGACGAAGACAAGGAGAAGTACCGTAATGGGGTATGTGCGATGGATTTCTCGTGATTTTCGTTGTTTAAATTGAGCTTTTTGATTGGGGGCTCGAAAATCTGAAGAAAAATCTTTTTTTGTTTTTGCTATTTTAAACAAAATGTCTGTCAGTCAAAACAACAATACAAACAAACAAATAAACAGATGAACAATTTTTATTATTAAAAAAAAACGAGCAAGCAAAATCAAAATATTTTAGAAATTGTTCAGTCATCTTCTCGGCCTCAAACTTGTCCCGATAATTGATATCAAAATAATGTCCCTAAGATAAACAGAGTTCGACTTTTAGTAAGTTAACAAAACTTACAAGTCGTCTTCGATTCTTTTTTTTTTTTAAATCGACAGGCGGTCTATGTCCACATCGCCCCCGAGTGCGCACTCGATGATCAGAACACCTCGATCTCGAGTGACGTCTTCCAGCTTGGACGGTTAGTGACAATGATGGGAGTAGCATCCAACAATGCCGACCTCATCGCCATCGGCAATCTGTGTCGTCAAAACTCTTCCATCAATCGTCCTAGCGTCGACGAAGTCGTTGGTGAGCTGGAGAGGGTGATGTAGACAGATACTGTTTTCGAAAATATGTCAAACTCTATGTTTTGAATTTCCTTATAAAAAAAGATTGGAATTCAAAACATATCATTTTATTGCTGGAAAAATTCAGTTCTATTCAAAGATAACTATCTAGCTATAGGCCTACTTCAACAATAATAACTAGATCAAAGTGTTTAAAACAAAAATAATGAACAAACAAGTAAAAAACCGCAAAATGGTTTATTTCTTTTAAAGTACTTGAAAATACTTGTTGAAAATTGATAGAAAAAGACGTTATGGAAACTCAAGCCATATAATAATATTATGAATGGCGTCAGTATTATGAAATTATTATGAGATAATATGGTGATAAAGAGTTGGAATTATTTTTTCCGGCGCGATATAAATAGAAATCCATATCGATGCTTTCGAATAAAAAACGTAATTATTATTACCTACTCAACGTTTATAACTTTTCCTCAACATTTTGAGCGATGAGTTTTTCTGAGATTCTATAAAAAAACATTTTGATTAGCAATTAGACCACTTTCACGACTCCGTCAAAATCAAAATTAAATGTGGGTTGTGGTTAGACAAATATCTTTGAGATGGAACTGCTGCAATTTAATCTATTTTAATATATAAATAAGAAAATTAAATAGTTTGACATCTTTCGAATTAGTCCACAGGTAAGTATTTGTACATATTCATACTATTTTGTAAATAATATATTTCATTATATTAAGATCGGGAGACACCGTAACTGATGAGAATATTGAGGAATATTGGAATAAAAGCATGAAAGAGTGCACATTCAATTTCATTTCGAAGGGGGATTCCAAAAAAAAAAAGGGGGGGGGGTAGGCTTAAGCCGGCTACACTCTATGCTGGATATGCTAATAAATGTTTTTAAAAATTGCACTGGCTTTTTCGAAGAAAATATTACAACAAATTATGCAGCAAAAAAACAACGAAACGCATTTGCGAGTTATTGTTAACCCAACATCAAATCACACCGTTTATTTATTGGAATAAGGAAATTAAAGCTTCATTTCTTGATCTTTCATGAATATTGATAGGTTTCTATGAAAACTCATGAACATATAATTAACGGAGATGGAATAATCGGTTAACCGAAGGTAGTCCCGTCACGGTACAGAGCGGGGTGGGGCTCTGCACAACGGGGCATTTAGTGACCCAAAGAGGGGGAGGGGGGGGGGGTGATGTTAATATTTTTTGTTTGTTACTTGGCATGTGTAGAGCCTATTCCTGATCAATTTATCAATGCATTTAACCTATCTTTGCAAAGTTTGGGCCAACCGTTCCCCATTTCGATTTAGTAATACCATTTATTGTGACACTTCTTGAAGTTTGACAATCGCACTGTTACCCTTTGTATAAAGAGATTTCGGCAGTGAAAAATTGAAATCTTTAACAAAAACTTAAGAGCCGAGCACTCATACGTTTTCTTAAGCGTATAGCAGGAAGGTACTAACATTGTTTTAAGCTGGCTTAACCCTAATAAGGCCGGGGGGGGGCATTATGCCCCCCCCCCCCTCCACAATTTTTTTGATTGCTCGGGAACGCATATGGATGGCGCCCCGCCGCTCGCTGACTTTTTTCTTTTGAGTCTTGCGCAACTTTTAAAAGAATTTTTTTGAAAATCGGACCTACGGTTACAAGGTCACGTTACCTTTTGTCTTTGCATGTCAGCCGCATGTCAGCCCGAAAATCGCTCATGTTCGTGATTTGTGTACAAAACATATGGAAAAGTCATTTTTCCTAAAAACAGATAAAACATGGGTTATTGGTCTTGTTTAAAGTTTAGGTGGTTGTTATGGGAGTCAAAATAGTTGAATTGTAGTAGAAATGAAGTAGAATTGTAGAAATGAAATAAAACAACAAAAACAATGAAATACATAAGTTAAAAAAGCAATGAAATACATAAGAAATTATTAAAACAAGGGATAACATAAGGAATAAGCTGGCTCTTCCGAATTTTGTTGTTGTATTATTAATGACTTTATTTATCATAAATTACCATAAATATGCAAATGAGTGAATTTTTCATAAAATAAATATTATCATATTATTCTATACACTTCATTTGACATGCGTGCACATTTTCGCGGCGATCGGCCGCTTCGCGCCGAGATCTTAAGGGGGGGGGGGGCATAATGCCCCCCCCCCCCGGCCGTACTAAGACCTCAAGTAGCCCGCCTTTTTAGGGTTAAGGGAAATTCAATTTTCGGATACAAATTTTCGTTAAATACCACAGGGAATTGAAGCTGTCTTTGTCTCTTTTTAGGGGGAGGGGGCAAATATTATGTGAATTCATCGAGATAAGCAAACAATGTCTCCTATCAATCGACGTAGTTGTTGAAGAGCTGGAGAAGGCGATGTGGACAGACGCAGGTTTTGTATTTCATCAAAGAAACATCTATAACCTGTTTAACGTTTTGTTAAACATGTTATACTTATAGATGTCTCTTTGATGAAATAATTTAGTATTTAATATATTGATGATTGATTTCCAATTATTTTACATCAAAAGCAAAATCGAAATTAGAGTGAAATAAACATGGGCAAGGACGTGAGTAAAGACGCATATTTGGCAATCATAAAACTAGCCAAAGACAAAATGTTCACCTCTTTAAATCGAGGGACAAATTGAAATAACTTAAAGGTGATACAAAGTTTTGGTATGGGGTCATCCATTCGTTCAAATTAACATATTGGAAGCGTATGCGATTTTACAAAATTCAATGATCGTTGTCGCGGTTGAAATCACTTAGCTTTAAAACAATGTTTCTTGACTACATTGACCAATTTGCTATTCCCGTTTGGAAATTATATATCAGAACTGCATATTATGAGATTTCTGTGGTCGCAGCTATACCATGGAATGGCCTAAGGCGCTGTTTGAAATATTTGAAATTTACCGGGAGCACCGGTACATTTTTGAATATTTTTTTTTTTTAACAAAGCGTGTTTTAAGGGCTAAATTTTCTAGTGCTTATAATACACCCACAGGGGCATCCATATATCAACATTTTAAAGAATTACTATCCATTCGATTTTCAAAATTTCTCGAAACTTTGCATTACCTTTAGCAAATTGTGAATGAACTTCATGCACAGAGCAATTCAAACGTGACTAGATTAAAGGAAGAAAACATTACTAAAATCTAGTATCCAAGAACAAAATTAGGAGATGGTACAATCGGTCAACCGAAGGTAGGCCATCACGGTACAGAGCGGGGTGGGGCTCTGTACATTCAACTTTTAGTGTTGTCTAAATATTCCCCTTTTCTATCTTATTTGTTTTGTAACAGATGCAGTTTGTGTTCTTTTGTTTTCTTACGTTTTAATGAATATTGGTATTAAAAACATGCAAGAATGATATTCATAAAGCCGCAAATCAAAGAGTAACTTTCAAGTGAATTTTGATGACGTATCCAGAAATGACACAGATGTTGTTGTTGTTTTTTTGTTTTTTTTAGGGGGGGGGAAATTTCAACCTCTTTAAGCTTTTTGCTTTATACATGAAATATAAACAATTAATAACCTTTTAAAAAAATCACTGCACTAAGTGTAAACATTTCCACCACACAACCCCCCCCCCCCCCCCCCCGTTCCGTAAGCCTTTTAAATTTGTTTTCTACCAGACTATGCTAGTACTGGTTGTTGTGTGGAAGAGGCATAATTGTGTGTGTGAATGTCGCTTTATAATCAGCAACGCGCGCATACATGTACCGAGGAATCTCGGTATAGTGATATTCGGCTTCATTATTTTATGCAGTATGTTTGATGGTTGATCATACTTTATGATATTTAATAGGACAATATTGATATCTAAATGAGATCCCCCCCCCCCAAAAAAAAAAAAAAATATATATATATATATATATATATATATATATATAAAATAAAAAAATAATAATAATAACATTTTTAAAAAATATCAATACTGAGGTTTACAAAATTATATACCTTGCTACCATATCAATATTGGATTCCAATGAATTATTAAAGTACTACATTATTTTATAAAACAATTACTTCATTATAAGTCCATTTGGTACCTCCAGTTTGTGTATATACATATATGCCTCTGACATTTTTACCTGCATGACGGCTATGAATATTGGATACGGAATAATCAATGGGGCAATCTTGAAAAGGGTAAAAACATAAATTTTCGTTTGCCAGGTGGTTAGCATCATACCCCTTGGATGATTTAGAGTCATTCCGTAGAGGAGATCAAATACAGAGTGAAATATTAATTACAAAATCATAAAAATGTGGAGAGAGAGAGAGACAGAGAGAGAGAGGGAGAGAGGGAAGGGGAAAGAGCTAAAGAGAGAGAGAGAGAGAGAGAGAGAAGGGAAGAGGGAGAGAGAGAGAGAGTGAGGAAAGGGGAGTGGGAGAGAACCAGAGAGAGAGACAGAGAGAGAAAGAGAAAGAGAGGGAGAGAAGGAGGCGAGAGAGGGAAGGGGAAAGAGAGAGTGAGAGAAAAAGAGAGGGGGGAGAGAGAGAGAGAGAGAGAGAGAAAGGCAGAGAGAGAAAGAAAAGAGAGAGAGCATGGAGAGGGCGAAAGATGGTGATGAAGAAAGACAAGAAAGAGATAAAGAAACAGAAGAATATAGAGTAAGAAGGATAGACAAATAAATGAGAAAGGGTGAGTGTGTGAGAGAGAAAGAGAGAGAGAGAGAGAGAGAGAAGAGCGTGGAGAGGGTGAGAGATGAGGATGGAGAAAGAGAAGGAGCGAGAGAGAATAAGGAGGAAAGAATATATTATTTTGTAAGATGCGAGGGATGACAGAGTGGTTGTAATATAAACCCGGTGAAATGTCATCGGAGAGAGAAATACTCAGCCAGTGCGAGGATACACGAAATCGAATAAAACGGCTTGTGTGAAAGAATGCGTCAAAGTAACTGATCACAGCGACCGTGGTTTTTATTGAAACCAAAGAACATATGGAATAAGCAATCAGTGGAAGAATGTAAATAGTTTAAAGTCGGCTAACGAGAGAGACAGTGAGAGAGAGAGAGAGAGAGAGAGAGAGAGAGGGGGGGTGGTGGGGCGGGGGGGGGGGGGGGGGCAAGAGAGGAAAAGGAAGAAGGTAGAAAGAAAGAGAGAGTATAGAGAAGAAATAGAAGCCATAACTTGCAAGGGATATTGAAGCAAATGTGAAAGGTAGCCTAATATAAATAAGCAAAAATCATGATTTTAAAAAAAAGGAGATAATTAGGGAGATAGAGACAGACATAAAGAAAGGTAGATAAAGAGCGGTGGAAAAAATAGATAGAGACAGATGTGAGTGCAAAGGGCAAAGAAAGAGAGACACAAAGCGAGAAAGAAAAGTGGATAAACCGAAAGAAGAAAGAAATAGAGAGAAAAAATACAAATGCAGGCGGTGAGGAGAGTGAGAAATATACCTGTACAGTGTGAGTAAATAAAAACTTTACACCTAGAAAGTTGCTAATGATTTTAAAATCATCTATGAACATTAAATTATTATACATCTTATGAAAGAGTATTTTATTGCACAAAACCCCTGAGCTTACAGGTACTCCGCCCCCTGGACCCTACACCAATTCGTGACCTACCAGTGTCACAAATTAGGTATAAAATATGCACATCTGACGATAATCTAATGTATAAAACCCCAGACCTTCTGGAGGGCTGCGCCCCCTGGACCCAACAGCAATTTGTGTCCTGCCAGTGTCACAAATAAGGTATAAAATTATGCTCATCCGACGATAATTTGATGTATAAAACCCCTAAGCTTCTAAGGGCTCCGCCCTCGGAAAAAAAATTAGTAAAAACACGTTAATTTTACCTTTTTTTGATATATGCTCCCCCCTGGCGTTCAAGGGGGGGGGGGGAGGGGGGTGCGATTTTTAAATTTTCGAGGGCCAAAAACAACAACAATTGGACTCACTACCCCGCCCCCCCCCCCCCCCCCAGTGGCGGATCCAGGGGGGCCGGGCCCCCCCTCCCCCCCCCTGGGAAAAAAAAAACGTGTAAAATCACGTGATTTTTACCTTTTTTTGGGGGGTGCAAATTTAAATTTTTGAGGACCCCCCAAAGAAAATGTGCTCTCTACCCCCCCCCCCCCCCCCCCCCCCCCCCCCCCCCCATGAGCGACTTTTCGGCCGGCGCGATTTTCAAATTTTCGGGAGCAAAAAAATAAAAAAGTTGGGCCCCCTCCCCTAAGAAATCCTGGATCCGCGCCTGCCCCCCCCCCCCCCCCTCACTGAGCAAAATATTTGCCGGCACGATTTTCAAATTTCAGCACACTAAATTTCTAATTTGGGCTCCCACCCCTAAGAAATCCTGGATCCGCGCCTGGTACACACCAATATTTATATGTTAGATGATCAACCTTTTCTGATCGATTCCACAACGTTTCTTTCACAATGCAATCGCATGACCTGGTCTTTATCTTTAAAATAGGTAAGGATTTTTTGAGGCATTAGCCGCATACCCCCGTTCAAAACAATTCTGAGTCTGAGTATCCCACCCCCAGCCCTCGGCCCTTCTGAATCTGTTCAAGTGGGCACTTTTTGTCATTTCCGTTTACCATTTTGATTTTTCAAGAAGCGATACCATAGATAAAGAATTTTTGGAAACAATAATATCTACTGTCTTCAGCCTTTTAACTTACACGTGTGATCAACGTAGGCGGCTCCGGTAAATTTCTCTAAAAAAAAATTATAAATTAATATTTATTTTCTATTATGAATGTTCCTAGTTGACGTAAAAATCCAAATTAACATTATGAAGTTAATGTTCGCAACTTCTCACTAATCTTTTTGTTCTTTTCGTTAGGGAATGGGACTTTTAATGGGCTTTTATTGGTGTGATTCGTGAATGTCTAGAGAGGATCTATCTTATCTAGTGACAAGTCATTGATATTGTGTGTGCATGGTATCGAGTACCGTACGCGAGTGTACGTAGGTCACAACGCGTAGCTACAATGTAGGCTATGTGTGAATAAATAGACTAAGTTATAAAGTTGAAAACCTGAATCATGGAACGTATGATTGCCCAGGATGGCGAAGTTGAAAATTGTGTTTGTTTGAATGCTACTTTGTGGACAATGTGAATGTTGTTGTTGGTTTGTATTTTTGGCGTCGAGTCAAATTTGACAAGAGTAAAGGAGGGGGTTTCAGAGACGCCAAGTTCAAAGATCAGCAATCTGCAATGCGTGACATTTGCATGATTCGGCGCGCGGGTGAGGTACACACGTATAAGGTAGACCCTTATAGCGTTTTTTTCAAAATCTAGTGCGCGCGTCGTGCGTGAGAGCATTTCCAGACCCTCAAAATGTGTGATACTTGTTGGTAGCTCTGGGGTTTTCGGCCACTTAACTTAGGACAAAATCCTATTGTTTGGACTCTTTAGACTTTACTTCCTAGAGCCTAGATCTATTCTATTATCATTTGTTGTTCAAATCATGAAGCAAATATTATTATTAGAGTCTATTTAAACAAAAAAAGAATCCCAGAAAAAAAATCATGAATTGCCATGACATAATTGACAGTATTCATTTCAATTTTCACTGTTTCGGAGACAGTTATTGGCCTAGCGAGACGGTTTTCGGTCGCATGTACAAAGTCAATAGGAAGTGACATGACTCCGGCATGTTATGGTATGTGTGGGATATGTGATATGCTATTATGCGATGTATTTTAAAGGGATTTTACCAAGCATCCAATGGACCGGCCTAAAACTGTCGACGGTCGATTACCCCCTCCTTTACTCTATTTAATTTACGTCTAGACCTACATTCTAGGTCTAGTCTGAACTCTCACTCTGGGTCTTTGCTAACTCCAGGAAGCTCCGGAGATTTTGACACGCCCTGCTTTAAACAGGTGACGCACTTCACACATAACTGACGCACACACGGCATTGCAAACGCATAAAATAGAAAAATCAACAAACATCTCAGAAAGTCAGAATACATTTCCAGTTTGTAACTTAAAAATAGTTAAGTAAAACTTAAACTTAAGTGAAATACCTAAGTGAAAAAAAATCATAACAAATGGAGGGTTTGACTAAAATATCATAATTTTGGTATTTAAAAAAAACGGAAAATCGCTAGCTTGCTCCTCACACAAATATCTTATAGCATTGAGTCAATGGAGAACAGCGATAGCCAATCAGCGCGGCCGAGTTAGCCCGTATTCATCGAATCATCAGGTCATCGCTTTGGGGACTTGGGTCGGGCCCGACTGGGTAACACGAACACCCGGTCTGACCTGGCCTAAAATAGAGTGAGGATGGCTATGCAGTGATCATGTTGATGGTTAACTCGATCCAGAGACTAAACCGGAAATGATTCAAAACAGCAGGTTTAGTTCTATTTAGGGGAAAAGCTAAATAAAGTAGGCGTAGATCTAGATCTAGTAATAGCATTAGTACTGGTAATTAAACAAATTTGGCATTTAAAAAAAAAAAAAAAAATTCAGATCATTTTTATTGATCGGCGATAAGAATTTATTATCTGATTACCGGTACACCTGATCGGCCAATGATTGGTTACAGGGTTGGTTCAAACCAACTAATGCAAAAATTGTCTCTTTTGGCGATCAGATCAGTTACTGTTCCAGACCATCCTGCCTAAGAACACCCAGCATTAATCCTAAGCTATGGCTCATCCTTTGATGCAAGAGAACGTCTGGTACGAGAGGAACAAGTTCCAGGAGGCGGAGGCCAAGTATCAGGAACAGGTGGCTTCCAAACACAGTGGACTCGTTGTACAGGTAAACTGGAGAGGAATGGACTCTGCACATAGTCACCTAGATCATTTTCTGGAGAGATTGGTTAGCTTCTTTTAGACTGTAGTAACATTTGACCTGAAATTAAAGACAATCATGAACACTAATGGTAACCCCCTCACCTCCTCCCCCCCCCCATCTGTTTACCATTATTTTGATCTAAAGGGGAACAAAGTTTCAATTCCAATATGATGCAATAGGCCATTTTCGTAATGTAACCAAATTTAATGCATAAGTCTTTGTGAAGTGCCTTAATACAAATTATTTCATTCACCTGATGAGAATAATAGTATTTCAATAGTCAGAATGCAAACTACATATATTAAGTGTTGCTAGGTAACTATTAATGTATGCAGTTCGGATTCTGTCTTCACAAAGACTTAAATGCATTAAATTTGGTTACATTACGAAAATGGCCTATTGTACAATTCCATTTCCAATATACCGGTAAGTAATAATAAAGTCAGCATGAAATCTACCATTATTCATAATACAAAGTCACACAGTAGATTTGTTCTGTCCTGTCAAATGTCCAGTCAAATCCATACTTGAAGATTTTCAGTGAAAAAGAGATTGTCCAAAATATGAATATGATAATAACAGGATCCTGTTATATTTCATGCCTGTTGTAGGCCTACTGTACAAAGCCTTAGAGTTGAATGTCCATATTAACAATGGAATATGCATGTCCTTGTGTCCAATGAATGGGTCCCTTTTCTAACACACTGTGGGGGGTTTTAATTAAAGTGTATAAATCATCTGAACAAAAATAGTTTTTGTATAGGTTAAATGTTTAAAATAAGCCTTAAAATTTTTGCCTTGCATTCTTTAATGCAAACGGTTAAGGAGTATAAAGAAAAGAAAGGAGGTCATAGAACTCTGCGTACAGGGCGGTTACAGAACCGAAGTCCAACTTGTACGCCCTATTCTATGCGAGTCAGTACATGTGCGTTAGTAGGCTACCCAACAAAGCGTTTTACAGTACACCTGGTAGTGTATTTAAACGGAGTATTTCTTTTGTAGAAGAAATTTAAAACGCAAAGTTTGATTACTGTATAGCACCATGAAACCCCCTACATTATTAGAGCAAATGATGTTTAGATAATTGGTACACTTTAAACCATACACCATGGTTAAAGTTTGTTCCTCCTTTGTGAATTTAAGCATTTACATGCATCAAATATGAAAATTATTTAGCATTTCAAAAATTTCCAGTAAACTATTTTTGAGAAGATTCTGATTCCTTACAAAGCAATTATCCCTCATGTGATGTGCTTATGACACTTCTAATTGACCTTTTGTTTTCTTCAAGTTGAATATAATGTTTCGTGAGGGTTTGTTCAGGTTTTAAAGTTAATCCAATCTAACTAATGTTTGTGCTAATTTGTGTGATGCTTCCTAGTAACTAACATCATAATTTCCCCTCGCTTTTGACACGTTTGACAATTTAGTTTTAATTACTAACATTTATATTACACTTCTTACTAACAGTACAGTAGTGCAGTGTATGAACACTCATTTAGTTCTTGATATTTCATTGAAACTCTTGCTTCCCCTTTTTAATCTGTACCTTTGATACAAAATAACTTGTAAAAAGCTTTTTATAAAAACAGGAATGTCAAATTTGATAGACATAAGCGTTATAACAATAATTCGCTATTAGTATTACTTTTGAAATTAAAATACATTTAAATCCTGAGTGTAAAGATTTGGTCAAGTAAAAAAAAAAATTGGAAATAAAGAAAACGACATCGTCATGGTGGCTACATGTAGGTGATACTGTGATATCACTGAATCCACTGTTTATTTCTACATTTCTCCTCGTACAACAGAAAACAGTGTAGACTTGAGCAGTACGTGGCTTAACAGTTCAGTACCAGGTCATTTGAATTTTAGAAAAGGCCTTTAGCATGTGCAGTAATGTTATTCCACAGGCAGACTGGTTGCCTTTTAATATTCTGAAACGATTGTGCCCAGAAGTCAGGAAAAAATAGTAAATTTTCAACGAATCACCTTTCTCCTGAAAAGCTTTGTTTAAACTCTTAATAATGCCTTCTCTAATTGATTTATCAATCTAAATTGTTTCTAATGGAAAAATTGCACAGTGATTTTGTGCAGCTTGTAAAATGACGAAAGGATGCATATCACTTCAAAATGGTAAAGGATTACATTTGAAAGATTGATTTTTGAATATCATTGTAAAATTTGAGTTCTGATAAAACTTGTCCCAGAGATGTAATGTACATGTACATACATGATGCCTGCTAGCCTGCTACTATGTGTGGCATCTGGGTCCCGTTTCACAAAGCCTTTTTTCAATGACAAATGACAAAACTCAGTGACAAATCTGCCGATAACCAATCAGAAGCAAGGATTTCACTAGCTTATAACACAAACTGTCATTTGTCACTGATGACAAGTTTTGTGAAATGGGCCCTGTTGTCATTTTTCACACATTTATGTTTACTTTCTTCTTTCTCATTTCTTTCTCTTTCGTTTGTGCTTTTTTTTTTTCACTCACAGAAATCGGATGGTCCGGCCAGCAATCTGGTCAGCGAAATTGCACGCGCACGTCAGAACATTCAAACTCATTGAGTGCTGTGAGTAGCTCACACACCGCATGGCATTTTCTGCTAACAATAATATATTCATTAATCTATGATTTTACATCATTTTTGTGTAATGTTTTGATTAGGTTATTAATGGTTACGTACAAGAGGATAACATTTGGCATAATGGGGATGTACAGTTTGTCAATTCAGCACAATTTCTTCAATTTAGTTGGATTTGGAAGCTATTCTGTAAAAGTTTGACTGGAATTCTACAGATCAGTACCGTGTATAACAAATCATAATTACTTTGGTGGATGGGTTTAGACTCTACATTTCCATATCTTTTAGTTTCCCTATGCATCTTTGAAAATGCAGCTGTTAATAATATTCTGTCATTCATTACATAAAATTTAGAATCAAAGACATTTTATTCTACATCCATCTCTGGGTGTTCCAACTCTATCCATTGGCTTATATCTTCTATCATAGTCAATTTCCAATTTACAACTTTTAAATATAAATTCTAGTTCTTTAGAGTTGAAAAGATTGTAATTAAATGCAAGTAGACAACCCCACATCCAAAAAAGAAATAAAATAGCATTAATCATATCACTTCACCAACACAAAATTATCAAGCTTTTAACAACCAAAGAATCTACGATGCATATGAATGTTCATGAATTTTGTGCAGTCAGTGGGTATCTCATTGTGAATGTGTGGCAATGTAGATTTTTTTTTAAATCAAATTTTTAAAAGGATTGATTGTAAAAGCTCCTTACCAGTTACCACCCTCGTGAGCATGTAGATATCTTGCCTTCATCTACGTCTTAATTGTCCCCAACTGTCCTTTATGTATTTGTGTTGAATTCTGAAAAAATTGTTGAAAACAATGTCTAGTGCGACTCTCTCTTCCTAAGTCACCTTTTTCCTTCTATGTAAATGTTAAACCTTGTATGAAACTAACAATTTTAATTATGAAATGGCTTACTAATCACATTGCATGGTAGTAATTATATCAATTTGCATGCGATCTTGCTTTATTGACCATAGATTTAATTTGGGAAGATGGTTTGGGTGATATTCATCGTGTTTAGATTTTGGGGTTAGGTTTGAACATTTTGTCGACATGTAAACTTTCTAATTGGTACTATAAGGGATACATTTATTTTCTGGCATTCATATTGTCTGGGACATATATGTACTAATATATATCGATTCTTTGATGTTGTTTACTTGTTTACATTCTTGTGTTTATAAATGGTAATTTGGCAGGTCAGAATTATGCAGGGCTATTGCTACCGGTATGTCCAATATTATTTGTTTGTCTAATTTATACTTGTTTGTACAGAAACATATCTTCTTCTTTTTTCTTTGGTAAAGCTTGAATGTAAATAGGCTCCGAGTTTGTGTATGTTTTAGTAGTCTATAACATTCTGACAATTCAAGCATATTCTGCATAAATTCATTAATTTCTCATTTTGTTCAAATTATGCAATCTGTCTGAGACTCGCGTTGTTAGGACTCCTATAACCTGTCTGTATCTCGTTGTTTTACTACATCTTGCCTCTTTATATTTCTCTTTGTTTAAATATGTCCCTCTAAATATATTTTTTTCTTTCTTGTACATTATCACCCTATATCCCTGTCTCCTTTAGTTCACATTTCATTATGTAGTAGTTTTGTTTTCCTTTCATAAATCTGTCATTGTCTGTTGCTGTCTTTATCCTTATCTCAATAGCATTTCTGTCCTGTGCTTAGTCCATTCAGTAGTATATTTGGCATTAAATATGATTGTGTTATATTCCATTTCCCATTTTTAAATCTTTTTTTTGTTTTCATTCTCTGGCTTTGTCCTCCCCTCTCTCTCTCTCTCTCTCTCTCTCTCTCTCTCTCTCTCTCTCGCCTCTGCCCTCCCTCTCCCTCCCTCCCTCCCTTCCTTCCTTCCTTCCTCCCTCTCTCTCTCTCTCTCTTCTCTCTCTCTCTCTCTCTCCC